>JAPTHN010000013.1:32284345-32580436 GCA_026936325.1 Platynereis dumerilii
AGTTGTTCCAGTTCTGGGCCCCGGGGGGGTACTTCGCGGACTTTTGCATACGGATGCGCCGCGGCGATTTTGAAAACCAATACCAATTTAATCCGAAACCAACGCCAAAACCACAAACCATTTTAATCTTTTAGTAAAAATATCGGCATTATCCTACTTTAGCCCCCTTGAGGGTTTAAACATTTTATAGGTATTTCCATAGATATTGATCAACAAAAACTGAAACTGAAAAATAACTCAAATATGTTTCCAGTCTGTATATCACAGAATAAATACTGTAAAAGTGTGAAGGGAGATCATTACGAAGAATACTCACAGTTATATGTTTCTTAAAACATTCAAACTGAAGTGTGATATATTGCAAAATACTGTCTTATATATACTCCTACTTTAGCCTCCTTTCCCATTGACTGTACCATTGAAAAGGGGGCTAATGTAATGAAGTGCCCTGACGCGTGGTTGTTTTGTTTTTATCACCTGGTTTTACCTCAAATTTTCAGTTATAAAGAGGAACTATTTTCTGCCATTACAAAAATGTGACGTCACCATGGAGCAACAATGGACATGACTTCACAATCCCATTATTCTGGCCCTTGTTTGGTTTGTGACATCATCTGGCAGCTGAAATGCTGGTGATGTCATAACCATTGTTAAAAAATATCGCCCTTGAAGGATGGTATTTTTTACAATATCATAGGCCCTGATATTTTGACTGTAAACAGTGATATTCACAGCCAACCAGGTGATAAATATAGACACTAGGATATAGCAAAAACTGTCTTATTATATTCCTGCTTTAGCCCCCTTTTCCATTGACAGTACCTTTGAAAAGGGGACTAAAGCAGGAGTATATATAGACAGTTGGATATAGCAAAAACTGTCTTATTATACTCCTGCTTTAGCCCCCTTTTCCAATGACAGTACCATTGAAAAGGGGGCTAAAGCAGGAATATAATAAGACAGTTTTTGCTATATCCTAGTGTCTATATTTATCACCTGGTTGGCTGTGAATATCACTGTTTACAGTCAAAATATCAGGGCCTATGATATTGTAAAAAATACCATATAAGACAGTATTCTATATCCTACTGTCTTATATGTACTCCTGCTTTAGCCCCCTTTTCAATGGTACTGTCAATGGAAAAGGGGGCTAAAGCAGGAGTATAATAAGAAAGAATTTTGATAAATAGTTAGACAATTATTTCTTTGTTACATTGACTGTATAAGCGTCATCTTGTGTATAAACATAATGACGTTTATACAGTAAAAATTACCACCACTATTTCCCATGAAAAAAGGGCCTAAATGTTTAGACCCCTGAGGGGGCTAATGTAGGAAAATGCCAAAATATCCACAACCAATTTAATCTTTATCATTTTTATACCATTGTAATCGTCTTTTCAAGGTGATTCTAACGGTAGCAAACACGTTGGGGGTGCAAAAAGGGCAACCAAATTGATCTGAATTCTTAAAAAACCAAGACCATTTTTAATCCTGGAAGGCCAAAAAACCAAGACCATCCAACGGAGCCTCTACCTTTCATAGTGAGTACCCCCCCTTGATAATTTATGTAGCCCCAAAGACCTGATTGTATAATTGTAAACCCCGCGCATGCGCAACGTAAATAAATATACATGTGCTCAACCCAAACGACATGGCTTCTCCTGTGTTATGATATGGTGGCAGTCGAGGCGAACTATGGACTTTCTTAGGATTGTCACGCCTTCTGAGGATGTTTAATCCATAGTACAAGGCATCTAGTGGACTAGTTACGGACTGTACGCACGGATTCCTGATCGAAATGGTGAAGTTTTCGACGCCCGGAAATTTCGATTTCACCAAGCCTAAAGCATGGCCGACATGGAAAAAGCGATTCGAAAGTTATCTAATCGCATCAGAAAAGTCAGAAAAATCAGGAACAACAAAGGTGAACATGCTAATCTATGCTCTTGGTGATGAAGCTGAACATGTGTTTGACTCTTTTGCTCTGAGTGCTGTTGAAAAAGTTTGATGACTATTTTCTACCCCAGAGAAATGTGATGCATGAACGCACTGTGTTTTTTGAACGGTTTCAAAATGCAGATGAGAATGTCGAGTCATTCGTTAAAGGGTTGCACAAGTTAGCTACGTACTATGATTTCAAGACGACCAAAGACCAGATGATTCGTGATCGATTTGTTGTTGGACTTAAAGACACTAAAACTTATGGTGAATTGCAAATGAAAGGAAATGATCTAACGTTGGTTGATGCTGTGACTTATGCTCGCCAAGCGGAGTCTGTAGGTGCTCAGTTGGTGGAACAGAAACCATCAAGGACAGTGACCAAAGTGCGCAGAGGTGGATCCAGTTACAGTAGTCGTCAGTCGTCCAGTTTCCGAGGACGAGGTCAAGGCCGAGGTCGTTTTCCATGTGGTCGAAGTTGTGGAGGGTCGCACCATTCGCAGAAGAAACCAGCTTCACAGGAAGAAATCCAGTGTAAATTTTGTGACCGGAGGCATGTTCCGGATCGTACTGTCTGTGCTGCAAAGGATGCCAAGTGTCACACGTGTCATCAGAAGGGACACTTCTCTAGGTGTTGTCCTAAAGGCCGGAAAGTTCGTGAAGTGGTTGTCCCCGGCGAAAATGATTATGATGACTATGGTGACTATGATGATTATGATGACAGTTATGGTGATAGTTATTTTCTAGGCACTGTGTCGTCTAGTGGGCATGAGAAGCCCTGGGAGTTAGCCTTGAGAGTGTGTGACAAGATGGTCAAATTCAAGTTGGACTCAGGTGCAGATGTTTGTGTGTTAAGTGAAAAGACAACGAATTGTACATCAGACCTGCACTGAAGAAGTCGTCTGTCAAGTTTACAAGTGTCAGCAGCAAGTTGACATGTAAAGGCACATTTGCGACAAGAATCAAGCGTAAAGGAACTTTCTATGTACTGACTTTCTATGTTGTTGATGGAGCTGTGAATAATTTGCTGAGCCAAGCAGCTTGTTCTGCCATGGGATTACTCCGAGTTCATCTTGATGAGGCCAAGTTGCAAGATGATACTGTGTTCGGAGATTTAGGCAAGATGCAGTGTTCTCCCGTTAAAATCTGTCTCAAGTCGGATGCGCAGCCGTACAGTCTCCAGGCGGCTCGCAGGATTGCGATACCCTTAATGGACAAAGTTAAGGCCGAGTTACGGAGAATGGAGGACAAAGGAGTCATCAAGAAGATAACGGAGGCTACTGAGTGGTGCGCCGCGATGGTGCCAGTGGTCAAACGAAGCGGTGATGTCAGAATTTGTGTTGACTTAAAACAGTTGAACAAAGCAGTGATTAGGGAGCAGTTTGTGTTGCCGTCGTTGGATGACCTGTTGCCAAAGTTGGCCGGTTCCAAAGTGTTTAACTCCCTGGATTGTTCGAGTGGATTTTGGGCTGTCCCTCTCGATCCTGAGACTGCTAAACTGACTACTTTCATCACGCCCTTCGGCAGGTATCACTTCCAGAGACTCCCGTTCGGAATCTCCAGTGCTCCAGAGATCTTCCAGTGTGTGATGAGTGATCTTCTCAGAGATCATGAAGGAACCGGCCTGTACATGGAAGACATCTTAGTTTGGGGTTCGTCACAAGAACAACATGACCTGCGTCTCAAGAAGGTGATTGAGACCATAAGGAGAGCAGGACTACGATTGAACAAGGCCAAGTGTGTGTTTAGCCAAGGTAGTCTGGACTTTCTGGGACATCGTGTCAGTGGGGCCAGGATATAGCCTGCACCCAGCAAAGTTGATGCTGTTGTTAATATGAAACCACCCCAAAATGTGTCAGAGCTGAAGTCAGTGTTGGGACTATTTAGGACCGTTTCAGCAAAGCGAAACGGTTTTGTGTGCAAGGACGGAAGACGACACGAGGTGGCGCCGCAAGCGCCACTCTCCTGCACCCTGGTGGACAGTCATTCCGCTTGTGACGTTCGATGAAGAGTGAGCAGTTGATGGTCTACCTACTTGTTTCTCAACTTTAGCTTGTCTACATGTCATCACAACACTCTGCTCGTGGTGGGAACAGTCCTTCAACTTACCAGCCATGTGTTTGACACTTCCACACTCTGTCACAACGTGGAATCACTCATTATTTGAGCCTGCTTACTCACCAGTGTGAGACCACGTGCATCATGCACCCGCGATCATGCATGGGATTTTTTGCTGACTCATCATCACGGTAACCTGAGGACAGCACACCAGCTGGATGATCTCCAGTAGCTGACTTCTAATGCAACTTTTCCTCATTCCATCGCAAGACCAGGTGGAACCCTGCTATCGGGCTACTACGGAAAATCCATGAGGATGGACTTAGATGGTCTCCATGGCAACCAATATAGATTTGCACTCAGTGACCTCAAGCTACCCCCATCTGGCATCAATGAGCCAAGACGCTGACAGCACAATCCATCATTATCTTGATTCTGCAGGGATGTATTCTTATAGACTTATTTTCATTCACTTTTTATGCCACATTCACAGGCTTAATGTAGCATTCGGTTCCTTGGAACTATATATAATACTTTTTCCAATTTTAGTCACAATCAACATTAATTATTCTGATCATCTCTTTTCACCTTCGTGGTAGTCAGTTGTTCTGCAACCACACCTTCGTGCCATTCTAATTAACACTTATATAAAAATTTTAAAAAAATAAATAAATAAATAATTTATTCTCTTGCCACCACACCTTCGTGGCATTCTATTTCTGCCACCACACCTTCGTGGCAGTCACTTGTTCTGCCACCACACCTTCGTGGCATTCTATTCAAACATATATATAAAAATAAACAATAATTTATTCTCTTGCCACCACACCTTCGTGGCATTCTTTTCTGCCACCACACCTTCGTGGTAGTCAGCTGTTCTGCCACCACACCTTCGTGGCATTCTAATTAACATATATATAAAAAATAATAATAATAATAATGATAATAATTTATTCTCTTGCCACCACACCTTCGTGGCATTCTTTTTCTGCCACCACACCTTCGTGGCAGTCATTTTCTGCCACCACACCTTCGTGGCATTCTTATTAAACATATAAAAAATTTAAAAAAAAATAAAAAATTATTATTTTCTTGCCACCACACCTTCGTGGCATTGTATTTCTGCCACCACACCTTCGTGGCAGTCACTTGTTCTGCCACCACACCTTCGTGGCATTCTAATTAAACATATAAAACTAATAATCTATGCTCTTGCCACCACACCTTCGTGGCTTTCTTTTTCTGCCACCACACCTTCGTGGCAGTCACTTGTTCTGCCACCACACCTTCGTGGCATTCTAATTTAACATATATAAAAATTAAAAAAATAAAAATAAAAAATTTATTCTCTTGCCACCACACCTTCGCGGCATTCTATTTTTGCAGACAGTTCTTCTGCCACCGCACCTTCGTGGCATTCTAATTTAACATATATAAAAATAAAATAATGATATATTCTCTTGCCACCACACCTTCGTGGCATTCTTTTTCTGCCACCACACCTTCGTGGCAGTCAGTTCTTCCGCCACCACACCTTCGTGGCATTCTAATTTAACATATATAAAAATAAAATAATAATATATTCTCTTGCCACCACACCTTCGTGGCATTTTATTTCTGCCACCACACCTTCGTGGCAGTCACTTCTTCTGCCACCACACCTTCGTGGCATTCTAATTAAACATATATATAAAAATAAAACAATAATTTTTTCTTTTGCCACCACACCCACGTGGCATTCTTTTCTGCCACCACACCTTCGTGGCATTCTAAATTAACATATATAGAAATAAAACAATAATTTATTCCCTTCCCACCACACCTTCTGCGCCTCCTTTTTAACATATAAACCTAAAACAATAATTTATTTTCTTGCCACCACACCTTCGTGGCATTATTATCTTTCTGCCACCACCTTCGTGGTCTTCAATTAACAATTTTACGATAAAATTAACAATTAACAGATAAAACAGTTCATTTTTCACCCACCTCTTCTTCGTCCCATTATTCTTCCTTTTGCCACACTTCACTCCCTCAAATTTCTTCCCACAGCACCTTCATCCCATTCAATTGGTGCCACTAGACCTTTGTGGTTCTCTTTCTTATCCCACCACACCTTCGTAAAATCTTATATATATATAAATTAAATAAATAAAAAATTAAAAATTTAAGAAAAAAAAAAAAAAAAAGAATTAAAAAAAAAAAAAAAACTGTTCATGGGCCATTCGTGGCACTAATTTTTTCTCTCCACTCCTCCCTTAAATTTCTTCCTACAATACCTTCTTAGCTGTTCTCCCGTCACACACACCTTCCTGCCCACCATACCTTCGTCCCTTCACTTTTCTGCCACTACACCTTCGTGGCTTTCAGATTGTCTCAATAATTTTTCCTTTTACTGTTGCCACACTTTTGTGGATTTTTGGACTAAATCTTTCTGTTAATTCGTCCTCACCTTCTTTTAAACCTATCCTCTTACTTAATATAACTCTATTGGTAGTGCCAAGACTACCTCCCCGAAACCAATTTCTTAAATTCATTCCCATGCCTCAACTCCCGATAGGCTATAACTAATTAAAAATCACATTTTTTATACTCAATTGTCTTTCCAGATACCACGACACAAGACCATGGTTAAATGACTGAGAAAGCCTCCAGAGAGAATCTTGAATCGGGGTCCTGTTCAGCTATCACACTCCAGATTAGTGTTGCGAGACGACCATCTGTGTTTTGTCAAGTGCTTTGCCCTGCCGGTAAGGGCCATGATCCCAAATACAAGACTGGTGTGCCAGCGGGGACAAGGATAGGACCAATGTGGGGAACACAACCCCAAAGGTGCTGGACAAATGGGCCTAGAAGTGATGTCATGGCGAGCCCGCTGATGGCGGAAAGTCACAGTGGGGCAGGGCCGGCGGATATTTACTGTTCTATAGCCCAACCAATACTGGAATCAACTCCAAACCAGTTTAAGAGCTCATAATGTTTCCTCCAGTGCCACACCAGTTACTGCCTCACGACACTCGACCGGACGACGGAATGTCGCACTTCCGGGAATCTCCGCCTACTACTATCAAATGGGACGAGACCCTCATCGCACCCAGTGAGCCAACATTCCCATCACTCAAAATTTGACAAGCCGTATTGACTACCCCGAAGGCTTGGGGGCAGATACCACCAGTCAATTCAAAATACCAGACAGGATCTGCAACATCATCTCCTTTCTTCACAATCATATAAATGGGTGACTATCCCTCCACAATCCGTGGCTGTAAGTCAGTGACCTTGCTCATATAGTTAGAAGACATCCGGATCCACAACACTCAAAAATTTAGGATTGGGATTAACCGGAAATCTTGGTCTTCACTCTCTTGGACCATGGCTGCAGGATGGCATGGGAATAAACAATCTGCGAACAACTTCCAGTCCAAACCAGGCCTTACCTTACCTGGGAGTAACATGCTCAATTGCTATTTTCAAGCCAATTTGGCCTAGTCTACCTTGGTTGACGGCGGAAAGTCGCAACCGAGGTCTGGCCACCTTAACATCGTTCTACTGACCAGGGTCTTTTCCCCAGAGCAGTGTCACTACTCTGTCCTTCTCCTCCCTCTCCGTCTTCTTGGCGCAACCAAGCCGGTCTCAACCTTACTTGGTTGTTTGGGTGAGCTCTTCGTTCTCGCCAAGAAGACTCGGATCGCATCCCCTGGAATTCTCATGGAAAATTCATCTACATTATACCCAATCATGAACATTTATATTTCCATATGATTAATTTCTGATGGATTTTTCACAATTGTATATTCTGGAGTGTTATAAAACATTCTAATTTTTGTATTAATATTAATAATTAATAATTAAAACATTTTAATTTCCAATAATGTGGTCGGTGTTGTCCTTTCACACAAAGGACCGTTTCAGCAAAGCGAAACGGTTTTGTGTGCAAGGACGGAAGACGACACGAGGTGGCGCCGCAAGCGCCACTCTCCTGCACCCTGGTGGACAGTCATTCCGCTTGTGACGTTCGATGAAGAGTGACCCACCATCCAGCCCCATGCATCCACCTTTCCTTAAGACTTGGCCTCTGCCTAAAATTCGGCGGTTGACAGCGGGAAGCTGCAACTCTTGGTACTTTAAATTTCTTTCATCCAGGGTGCTCTCTTCGTTCTCGCCAAGAAGACTCGGATCGCATCCCCTGGAATTCTCATGGAAAATTCATCTACATTATACCCAATCATGAACATTTATATTTCCATATGATTAATTTCTGATGGATTTTTCACAATTGTATATTCTGGAGTGTTATAAAACATTCTAATTTTTGTATTAATATTAATAATTAATAATTAAAACATTTTAATTTCCAATAATGTGGTCGGTGTTGTCCTTTCACACAAAACTATTTGTGTCGTTATGTGCCAAATTTGTCAAGTGTTTTGAGCCCAATGTCTTGTCTGTTGCGTTCAGACAAAGTGTGGAAGTGGAGTGTTGCCCAAGAAGAGGCTTTCAGAAAAGCCAAAGAATTTATTGTGAATTCGCCAACACTTTCCTATTATGACCCTTTGAAGCCCACAGTCGTTAGCGCTGACGCTAGTAGTTATGGATTAGGAGCCTGTCTTCTCCAGGTGCATGGAAAGGAGAGGAAGCCTGTGGCGTTTGCTTCAAGAACTCTAACAGACGCAGAGAAGAAGTATGCACAGATCGAGAAAGAGTGTCTCGCTTCTGTTTGGGCTTGCGAGAGGTTCTCGCAGTATCTGTCAGGATTGCAGAGTTTTGTGTTGAAAACTGATCATAAGCTGTTGGTTCCGCTTATGATGACACGTGACATTGACTAGGTGCCGGTCAGATGTCAGCGATTGCTCTTAAGAATGCTGAGATTCAACCCTGAAGTCGTACACGTTCCAGGGAAGAGCCTGGTGATTGCAGACTCATTGTCGAGAAGACCCTCGCCGCATAATGCAGAAGATGCTGAATTAGCACAAGAAGTTGTGGTGTGCGTCGAAAGTGTGGAGTTGGGTATTTTCAGTCAATCCAAGTTGGAACAAGTTCGCTCCGCCACAGACAACGATGAAGAATTACAGACGGTGATGGACTATGTGCTCTCTGGGTGGCCAGAATACCTGAGAGACATGCCAACTGCCTTCAAGAAGTACTTTGAGATCAGACATCACTTGTCCGTGAGTGAGCGGTTGCTGTTGTATGATAATCGCATTTATGTTCCTTGCTCGATGCAGTCAGAAATTCTTGAGAAAGTTCATCATGGCCATCTAGGCATTTCTAAATGTCTGGAAAGAGCAAGAGGATCAGTGTACTGGATAGGAGTAACAGCTCAGATCCAGAATGCAGTAAAATTGTGTTTATTCTGCCAGGAACACCAGAGGACTCAGAGGAAGGAGCCCTTGATGCCAACGCCTTTGCCAGATAGACAGTGGCAACGAGTAGCGGCTGATCTGTGTGACGATCATGGTGTTATTTACATGATCGTTGTTGACTATTACTCTAGGTACTATGAAATTTGTAAGTTGAACAAGATTTGCACTAGGGACGTTGTGCAAGAGTTGAAGGTGCTGTTCGCTAGATTTGGAGTGCCAGAGGTATTTGCGAGTGATAATGGGCCTCAGTATTCATCTGAAGAGTTCCAGAAATTTGCTAGAGACTTTGGATTCGTACATGTGACAAGTAGTCCTCACCATGCCCAGTCAAATTGTGAAGTAGAAAGGGCCATCGGGTCGGCAAAAGCCATTCTTGCCCAGGAGGATCCTGAGCTTGCCTTGTTGACGTACCTGAACAATCGGCAGTGACTTCTAATGATGAGAACGCGAAAGCCCAGCACAAGCACTACTACGATCGTCGACACGGAGTCCGTCCGTTACCCCCAGTGTCCCCAGGTCAACAAGTGCTTGTCAAGACCGATAAAGCAAAGACTTGGTCGGGTCCAGCGACAGTTATGTCTCACGCAGAGACTCCTCGATCGGTTCTAGTCAAGAACCAATCCAACCGTAGTGTCCGAAGGAACAGAAGGCACTTGCAGCTGATCGACCCAAGCCCAAGTGTCGAATCGCAAAGAAGACCCCCCCACCCGTTTAATTCCCAGTTCCAAAATGAAAGAGTGTTTAATTCCCCGTTCCAAAGTGAAAGAGTGTTAAATTCCCCGTTTCAAAGTGAAAGAGTGTCAAATTCCCCAACTGCCATGCCAGCTCTTCCAGCCGGAAGACCCCCCGATGTAACAACGACAAAGTCTGCAGGATATCTCGACCGGTGACGAAGTTGGATTTGTAAAATTGGCAAAATGTTGAAATTGTGAAGTGCCTCAGTGAATTTAAGTGTTCTGATCAAGTTTTTCTTAAGTTGACTGTGACAGGACACTCCATTTGTGATCTTTATTTGTGATATGTCACTATTTTTCTTCGTTTGTGCATGGACACTTATTCCAATGATATTATTTTGTGAAATGACACTCCATCATGATCAATGCCTTAAAATTTATTTGTGAAATGACACTTCTTTATTTCCATTCATACAAAAAAAACGCTCAATGCCTTCAAGATTTAATTTGTAAAATGACTCTTTCTTATTTTCATTCGTAAAAAAGTGAAAAGTTCAACGTCTTCAAGATTTAATTTGTGAAATGACACTTCTTTATTTTCATTCGTAAAAAAAGAAGATCGAAGAAAGAAAATCATCAATGCTCAAGAACAGTTTTCAATTTAAATTGTGAAAAGACACTTTTAAAGATTTAATTTGTGAAAGACACTTTAAAAAAATTTAATTTATGAAAAGACACTTTTAAAAATTTAATTTGTGAAAAGACACTAAACCATTTGCTACCAAAAGTTGATTGCTACAAAATTTGTTGAATTTTGACATTTCATGTGCGCGAATTTACTGTGCATTGTTTGTTGGTGCTTCTAACCAATTTAGAACTTCACAATATTGTTCTATTGCGTAACTTTAAAGTTAAAAAGTATGCACTGTTGCTATACTTTTCGAGACAAGTTCTGTTCATTCTACTTTTCAAAAAGGGGGAAAGTAATATGTAAAATTTCTAAAGGTAAATTTCAATTGTAAATTCCAATTGTAAAATTCAATTTTATTATCTCAAAAGGGGAGATGTCATAATATCTATAAATAGCCTTGATAATTTATGTGGCGCCAAAGACCTGATTGTATAATTGTAAACCCCGCGCATGCGCAACGTAAATAAATATACATGTGCTCAACCCAAACGACATGGCTTCTACTGTGTTATGATAATTTCCTACATTTTTGAGGTACTCTATACAATGATTCTTTCTATGTTAAAAGTGCGTCCGAAGTACTCAAGGTTGATGTCCGAAGTTTTGTTTTAGTTTCCTGTCATTTCTCCAAAAATCGGCCTGATAAAAAAGTATTCAACGGGTTTCCCGAAGGCAAAACGTAGATGCTAGATTTTTTTTTAGATTTTTCAAAGCCACAAATCACCCCAAAACCAGGCCCTAAAGATTCTGTTATTTCACCCCTGCAAAGATGGCGTTGGCCCAGACCTGCGTTTCCAGACCTATCTGGTTGGCCTCTATCGGTTAATGTGACTCTGCGGGCTTTTCTAGTTATATTTATATAAATCTAACGTCATGACCAAAGTAGATCCCAGTGCTAGTGATTTATTGTGTTTGAGATAATACAGTTTGTATCTGCTACATCGAGGCTTGAGTCCAGTGGTAGAACTAGGCCATGTATTTTGGGGGGTTCTTTCAGTTGCAAAGTCCAAAGGATAGAAGCCCTTGTAACTGGAGTCAACGAGCCGTCAGTGGGCCACCCGAACCCAAATGGCTTCAGATGCTCTAAAAATGAATTTTAAAGGCATGTTTTATCTCAGAAAATTAGTTTCCATAACCCCAATGCTGGTGAATATAAATCACAAGAGGTTGTTGTAAGCTGATAAGGCGTTACTGGGACTTCATGCTTATTCCTCTCAACATATTCAGTATTTGGGGGGGGGGGGTTTAGAGGACCCCTTCTGGGTCCTTCTGAAAAATTTATTTGAGGCGGTCCCGAGAGCATTTGGGGGGGGGTCAAACCCCCTTGACCCCCCCCTCATTTCAACAACTGGGCTTGACAAAATTAATGTATATATAAACTCTTAATTTACAAATTTCTTAAACATATGAAAAATGCAATACTTAGTGTTCTTGCAAGTGAAGCTCCTTCGAAAAAGCCTTGCTGAAAATGAAATTATAATAATTTGAAACATCAATTTTTTTTTTTCATTAATTCATAATTTTTTTGATATACCACAAACAATTCAAACGACTTTCACAATTCTATCCAATTTTTTTAAAATTGATAAAATACCAACCCTTTTGTAACCCTCTATAATCCGGGAATAATCTTGTTTTGGAATATCTGGTTATATTTTCAGCAATATGAAAAATAAATCAACATTTATTAATATATAAAGTACATGTCAAAAGGAAAGTCAAGGTTTTGCGTACATGTATGTAAATAATTAATCTTCACTTTTCATACAACTTACAAAAATGAAAAATTAATATGAAATATTTTAAAGTCAAAAGATTCTGATGTTCAAACATACTTTGATTTTTGGCGAGCATAGTGTACATGTTCTTTGCCCAATTAAGATTTTCCTGAAATTGATAATTGTATTTCTATTTTTAGCACATGTATCATGCAGGCGACCATGAAAACTTCTCCATCACATTTTTTTACCTTTAGCTAATGAAGTGCGAAGAAGGTATTGTATTCACTTGGGTAAAATTGTGTCCGTCCGCCGCACGTGCGGGCCCGCGGGTAGATCGTTTCAGGGCCATAACTCAGCCACTATTGCATGTACATGGATGAAATTTGGAACAAATATAGCCTATATGGTCTAGTTGCGCCTTTTGATGGTCTAATTGATAAATATTCCAAACTTTTTGAAATATTAAGAAAAATCATTCAAATTATTTTTTGTTTCTGGGCTAGGAATGTACATGGATGAAATTTGGCACACATATAGACTCTATGGTCTAGTTGTTCCTTTTGAAGATTGGATATTTTTTAAATATTGAAATATTGAGAAACAATACAAAAATTGTTTTTTTTTTTCTTTTTGCCAGGCTAGGACTCTGCCACTATTTCATGTATATGGATAAAATTTGGTACGCATATAGCCTATACTGTCTACTTGCTCCTCCTGATAGTCTGATTGTTGTATATTTTACTTTTATTTAAAAAAAGTTTTTTTTCTTTTCTGGCCCTAGACGCAGCCACTATTGCATTTACATCAATGAAATTTGCTACACTTGTAGATATACAACTGTAAATAGTCTTGTTTTTTATCATCTATGCTCCCCACAAAAGAATACACATTCACTGTTGTGATGTTCTTCGCTGAAGGTTTGCTGCTTTGCATCATGTATTTTGACTTAAAAATGGTCTTGCTAAAGTTTGTATTCTTACCATAACACATAGGGTAATGTTCCTTGAGTCGGACACTTATATTCTGTACATTTTAAAAAAGTGATATCTAGCTTGGCCTATGAGTAATTTATTGTCAACCAAGGCCTCAAATTAAACGTTTTTACTAAATCTAACAGAAAATTGAGAACTTGCCCAACAGAAGAACTAAATTAGTGGTTAAATTTCTGAAATAAAAAATGACGTAGGCCATCTTTGAGTCGGACACCTGTGTTCTAAAAACAAGACATCAAAGATACAGGTGCTTTAGAGTCTTCCTTTCAATTAAAAAAGCCCATATTAGAGCACAGAAGAGGTTAATCTTACTACTTAGTGAATGACAAAGAAACTGAAGTTGGATCAATAACATAGGCCAGCAAAAGATGCCTGAAACCAGACAAAATTCTGCTAAAATTCACAAATTTCAGACACAAAATTAAGAGAAAAACGGGTTTTTTACCCCATTTATAGGGCCATGAAAAACCCACGTCATTCGTTAGTATCATGCTGATACTTTCTGAACAGATAGAGACTGGTACTAAATACGTAGGTATAGGACCTCTCAATTGGCC
Source organism: Platynereis dumerilii (assembly GCA_026936325.1). NCBI lineage: Eukaryota > Metazoa > Annelida > Polychaeta > Phyllodocida > Nereididae > Platynereis > Platynereis dumerilii. Next base: position 32,298,343 of record JAPTHN010000013.1, read on the forward strand.
AATACAGCTCAACAAAAAGTGTCCGACTAAAGGTAACACCCTGTAAGTGTCCGACTAAAAGAACATTACCCTACTATACAAATCATGAAGCCACTGTAATATATTTCAAGATGCGTGAAAAAAATATGTCATTTTTCAAAAAAAGCATTTCGTCAATTTTGAATGTCAATCTCGATATGACCAGATACAGAGTGTTCCAAAAAAGTCATGGGAAAAATTCACCATCAGTTTTTGTCTGTAATTTCTAAAAAAGGTGAAAAAGGCCCCCATAGACCATTTGTCAGTTTTTTAGTATGGTAGCGGTTTTGTGTGTTTGTGTGTGACTGTGTGTGTTATTGAAACCTTCAAATTAAATTCTGAACTAGATGGTCTCCCATACAAACTGCCTGCAGTTTGGGATCCACTGCAGCTGAGTGCAACTTTCGATCCTCTCCTCTCTTCCTTTAATCACAATGTATATTTGTAAATACTTTGAACATTATGATGTCTTTTCATCTGCCTTTTTTCACATTTTTGTTATGTTATTAAATTTTAATTAACAAATTTTTGATAGTGTCGCCAAAAATTCATTTCTTGGTAGTGCCCCCCTCTCTGTTATGGTTCCAAGAGGCTATTAAGGTGGTGGTGTACCAAAAGGAGGGGGCAAAATTTGTTGTGCGGACAGTGGAGAAACAGCCACCAGATTACACTTTTTAACCATTTATGGAAAACTGAGGTCATTGAAAATGTATTTTAAGGTCTCACACATTAGGAAAAGTTATCTGGGGAAACATATTGAAAGGGCAACATTGGAAATGATGGCAAGATGAAGCAGCACTGTCTGGAAATTTTACAAAGTGTGTACATTTTTTTATAAGAAAACTATATCCACTGCAGTGGATAATTATCACGGATCAACAGTGGCTTCACCTGAGACTTACCAGCAACCTCGCATCCAGTTGACTCTTTCTCTGTTTCAAGCAGTCTGGAACCTGTCTCCTCCTTTGAGTGTATGACAAAACATTTTTGTCATGAGACACCTCTTCTATTATATCGCCAATGTCCTCCATTTCCAGGCCCGCTGTGCTATTCTACCAGAATAAGAGATTCAGATAAAAATAAGATTATGATAAGATGATAGATGTTCCTCAAGGGTGCCGGAACAGGGGCGGCAGGGGGGCAATTGCCCCTCCTGCCCTTGGACAAGGTTGACTTTTTGATCTCAAAGAAAAAAAATTATAAGGCCTTAATTTACGGTGAATTTATGCAAAAATGTATAAGTAAAAATTCAAAATAAGTATTGCCGCTACATAAAATTTTTGTCGCGCGAATTAGATTTGCCCTTTCTCGACCGACTGCCCCTGCCGCCCTCGTTTCCTTCCGGCACCCTTGATGTTCCTTCATATATATACAGAATTAAGCAAGTCTTACAATAATTACATAGCACAGAAAATATTAACTTTTATCCGTTTCACAAATCTAATGAAATCTTCCCCGAAAATAGGCTGTCTCTACAAATTGCCAATAAATTAGAACATCGTAGTCTCCCAGAATACTTTCGTTACATGATTCCAATATATATCTTAGCAAAATTCTGAAGTATAAGCCATCGTTCTACCAGATCATTAAATGACTTTACTTGCCAAAAGTAAGAACTGGATCAAAATTTTTAAACTCTAGGGCCTGTTTTCACCAACATGGTATTAAGAGTTGAGCCAGGTCTGAGCTAAGACCTGGTCTGGCTAAGCCAATCACTCAAGCGGAGCAGGATCAAGGAATTTCAGTTTAGTGAAAGCTTACACATATTGTGATAACAGATCAGCTGTTACAAACACGATGTCTCAATTTCCCAAACAAATGCAAAGATTTGGCCACACAAAAGAGGGAGGGGCTTGTAAATTTTTATAATAGATAATTACCGAACCAGTCTTGGTAAAAAAAACGAAGTTCAAAACTTCCCCCTTTTCCATTAACCAACCTATCATAGCTATTAAGCAACCAAACAACACAACAACCTTTGCTATGACTGTATTCTCAAAGTATCACAGTCTCTCGCACAAACATCAACTTTCATATACACATATTTACTTTTTTGTCTATATTTAAGATGACATTCAAGGTGTTCATCACAGTCAACATTATCAACCTGCTCTACCCGAACTAAAATGAGTTAAAAGTTGGTAATCTAGATTTCCCACAAATTAGCAAAATGTGACGAGAAGTCACATTTTGGTGACATCTTGGTGTTGAGGTCTCTGACCTGCTGTAGCGACATATTTTGAATTGCATCATCTAGACGGCATAAATTTCAGTAATATTTATTTGATTGCTGGCCCGAATTTTTAGCTTCATGTTACGTTCATTTTGATATCTATAAGAATCTTTTCTCTATGATTTAACAAAGTGTGTGAAATGGTGAAACTGGCCTCATTTGCATAACATACATGTGTGAAAACTTGTGTATTGGCCATTTTTGGAGGTGTGTCTGACCTATTCACTGGGTGGAAACAAACTTCTTCTTTTTTTATGTGCTGAACAAACTTTTATTTTCCAGTGTCATGTGCCTGAAAGAAAGCATATGACCCAGTTCCACACATTGATCAAAAGTTGAAGTGAAAGGTGTCAAATGATGTATAACAAAGAAGGTAGGAATCATTTAAGTACAGGAACTATTGCAAAACAAAATAAATGTCAGAGATGAGGCACATGCAATGTTTGATGAGTGTGCTGGGAACACGGATTGAGTTATGCTTGAGACATGGATCCAAGAGAGATAGCACTTTCATGTTTGGATTGCCCAGTAGATGATAAATAAAAGGTAAGAGATCATAATTCTCCTAAAACCATGTCAACACAGAAAACGTTTGCCAACTCACCTGGCAATTCGGAAAACCATTTAACTCATGTCAAAGAAGTCTGGAAGGAACCACTACACTATAGATCCTTATCACCTCTGTACACAAAAAGCCATGCTTTCTGACCCTTGGTCAATGAAACCTGATTGTTTGACCCACCAAAATTCAGAATGAGTTCTTTCAAAACTTTTAAAATCATTATCAATCTTGTTTTTTTAATCAATTTCTTCGTTAACATTTTGACCCATGTATTAAAATCTTGCTAGGCCAACATTATTCATGAAAGTACAATTGGAATTTTGTATTAAATTTTTTTTTTACTTACCGGCCCACGCCGGCAATCTATCTCAGCAATCTGCAACTTCCGCCATGCTGATGCGGCATCAATTTCAAAAAAAGTTCGCAGACAATTATCCTTGTTCTCCTAAGAATAAGAATAAAACATACTTACAGCCTAAATTATCATGGATAACAAGGAGACAGTTTCACTGTGAAAATGGTATTTTCTGTACCTAGAGTACACAAATAATAACATATCAAAACGATAATCAGTGTATCTGCCAATCTCTACAGGGCCAATGTCCATTTATTCAGTTGGAGATTGGCATAATGCCCATTTATGTTATTATCCTCAGTTAATTTTTTGGATATAATCCCTTAGCACACATTTCCGGAAGTGTGCCAAATCCAAAAATATTGTACATCAAGTCTTTGACAGTGGACACCGTTCTGTCAGTGGACACCGTTCTGTCAGTGGACACTGTTCTGTCAGTGGACACTGTTCTGTCAGTGGACACTGTTCTCTCAGTGGACACTGTTCTGTCAGTGGACACCGTTCTGCAGTGGACACTGTTCTGTCAGTGAACACCGTTCTGTCAGTGGACTCTGTTCTGTCAGTGGACACCGTTCTGTAAGAGGATACCGTTCTGTCAGTGGACACTGTTCTGTCAGTGGACACTGTTCAGTCAGTGGACACTGTTCTGTCAGTGGACACTGTTCTGTCAGTGGACACCGTTCTGTCAGAGGACACCGTTCTGTCAGTGGACACTGTTCTGTCAGTGGACACTTCTGTCAGTGGACACTGTTCGGTCAGTGGACACCGTTCTGTCAGTGGACACCGTTCTGCTAGTGGACACCGTTCTGTCAGTGGACACTGTTCTGTCAGTGGACACTGTTCTGTCAGTTAACACTGTTCTGTCAGTGGACACCGTTCTGTCAGTGGACACTGTTCTGTCATACCTGCAAAGTGGCCAGTACCACCCTGTGGTATGGCCATAAAAAACGCCAAACTTACCAGCGGTGTAAATACTTCTAATGTAGTAACGTCTCTTAGACATCCCGCTGAAGAAGAAGATAAAAACAATAGAACAAAATATTATTATTGCCATACAGTATACAAAAAGACACGGAATTAACCTTGAATATTGTTGGAAATTCAGATAACTCTCTCTCTATAATGATATTAGTAATAACATGGTAAATAATTTATTTGTACACAAAATTTCTGTTTATCACATTCTCATTTCAGAACTCACTTGCTCGTCGGTATTCTCTATCTATATCCAGAAGAAGTTTCTGAAAATAATAATTCATGATTTATGGTGTGTTTCTACTTGGCCAAAGGGCTGTGTGTGTCTAATAAATATTTGTAAAGCTAATACAGTCCAGAATGGTATAAATGTCAAGGCATGACATTTTACAGTCTGTAAATTTGTTAAGCAAAAACAGAGGACCATTTCATAGTGAAAAATGCACTCTGTGACTCATGATGGCTGATGAAGTGTCATCACCATCATTTGACATTGGGACCATAGAGGCTGTTTTGTTAGTCATGATCAAACACCCAGAGAATCTGCTGAAGTGTGATCAAGAGACGGCCATTTGATTTGCCATTACTGATTTTAGAGTAACCAGAACCGCAAGCGGTTTCAACGCTCGTCTGTTAATGTGAAATCTATCAATGTGTGCCAGATTATCACCCACAGGCCAATACCTAATTTCATAACACGAAGCGACATCTTAAGGTTACAATGGGCAGTTCAAGAAGAAAGATGGCTGCGAAAATGGCCGCTACAAAACGGCCGCCATCTTGGATTTCTCAACATGTGGCCGATCAATACCCACAAACCCATACCTGTACCAAATTTCATTACTCTAAGCGAAATATTGAGTTCATAATGGGCAGCTCAAGAATGAAGAAAGATGGCTGAAGAAATGGCCACCACAAAATGTCCGCCATCTTGGATTTCTCAACATGTTCCCAATTGATACCCACAGGCCCACAACTGCACCAAATTTCATAACTCTAAGCGAAATATTGAGGTCACTATGGGCAGTTCAAGAAATGAAGAAAGATGGCTGCCAAAATGGCGGCCATCTTGGATTTCTCAACATGTTCCTGATCCATACCCAACGGCCAATACCTGTACCAAATTTCATAACTGTAAGTGAAATATTAAGGTCACAATGGGTAGTTCAAGAATGAAGAAAGATGGCTGCCAAAATGGCCGCCACAAAATGGTCGCCATCTTGGATTTCTTGACATGTTCCCGATCCATACCCAGAGGCCCATACCTGTACCAAATTTCATAACTGTAAGTGAAATATTAAGGTCACAATGGGCAGTTCAAGAATGAAGAAATATGGCTGCCAAAATGGCCGCCATAAAATGGCAGCCATCTTGGATTTCTCGACATGTTCCCGATCCATACCCATAGACCCATACCTGTACCAAATTTCATAACTCTAAGTGGAAAACTAAGGTCACAAATGGACACTTACAAAAACTTTAACCGGGACAACGAGGACGACGACGACGCCGATCGAGTGACGACAATAGCTCTTCGTTTTCAAAGAAAACAGACGAGCTAAAAATCAGACGCATAATCCTTTCGTTTTTCTGCCACCAACACACAGAATCAATCTCCTTAAATCAAATTACCAATGAAAGTATAAGGTGTGATCATTGATCATAAAAAATCATTTGTACAGGTGATGTATGATGACTCACAAATTATCATTTTCATTGTGCAACAGTCCACTCTTTTTGCATAATAACAAAATGACAGACTGTGAAGCTTTACCGTACACCGGCCCTTGTGTTTATCCTTCATCCGAATAAAGTCTGGCTGCTCGTCATCTGGGAGATAGGTCACATCCATGGAATCAAGAAGTTTACAAAGCTCCAACACCTCTTCATACAAAGTCATGAACTCGAATGCAAGCCATTCTGTCCTTTTGATTATCACGTCCTCTTTAAGCGCTTCATTGACATATTCTTCACTTACAAATTCATTCTGCAATGGAAAAGTGCAACAATTAGGGAGCGACCTTATGATAATTGGGGAAGGGGCGTTAATTATTCATAACACATTATATTGCTAGACATTATTATTTATTGTGTTCATGCTACACAATCATACAATACTCGTTTTTAATTCAACCATAGACATGTTCAGCAAAACCCCCGCAAGAATTTTATTTATTTTTAGAGTGGTAGCACTTTCCAGGGGGGGGATCCAGAAAATTCTGGTGGGGGGCCTATCGGGCTATCGCGTCGCGGAACGTATAGCTCGCGGCATAACCAGTGGCAGAGCTATGGGGGGGCCTGGGGGGGCCAGGGCCCCCCCAAATGGATAACTGGCCCCCCCACTGGCCCCCCCATTTCAGATTTGAAAAATCTATATATATTTTCAACCATTTTGTTACTTTTACCTGCCTGATGATAGTCAACATTTAGAAATTTGTACTGCTTGGGTTGCTTTGTTATAATATGTAAGCTTAGTGATGCTATTTGGCGCAAAGTGCCTATCCGATGAACTGAGAGGCCTAAAGTCCTCAACAGAGGGCAGTTCTGAGCCAAAACAGGATTTCAGGCTATGTAGGCCTAACGTCAGCAAATAGGGCAAAACGTTGTAGTAAAATGTGGGGTCATACAGATGCAGCGGAGCAGGACACTTTTTGCGGGATCACGGATAATAAAATACCATGCAAAGCACACTCAGGCTCGGCTGGAGAAGCGGAAGACCACAAAATCTTTATAACCATATATTTGTCCAGGCCCATGCTTTGTAACGCGGGATCTCAGCTGTTGCTTACCTGACTTGCCTGAAACTCTGCCACACATTCTTTATATATGTCTCCTTTGTTTTGCCATCATCAAAAGTATGATTTGACTGGTTTCTCTCCTTGAACAACACTTATTATGAAATAGCAAGTGAACCCAAGGACCCTAATGTCAGACATGCTGCTATTGAACCTCACTTTGGCCCAACTCCATGACAACGTTGTATGAACTGCATGACGTTATGTAACCTGACCAGCTCTATGGTGTAGCATGTATAATTTATTGCATATTTTATTCATTGTAGATGGCTAGGCCCAAAACGTTCAACTTTTTGTCAGATGTCAGGCCCACATTATCTATCTTTTCAAAATTTAGCATTTCAGGAACAGATTTAGCATTTCAGGAACAGACTGAGTTTATCAATCAAGCAAATATGGTAAGCCAATGGCATTACGTAATACCCTGAGCCTAAAAGTGGTCCAAAGTCCAATGTTCTTCAGTTGGGTGCAAGCCACCAGTGAGGGAGGACGTGTCACAGTCTCTCTTAAATGCTAAATGCACTGCATTTACCATGTTTACAGTCCTCTATATAATTTCCCTGCAAAAAAAACAATTGAGTTTCCCATCAATGGCTTTTTTTAATGGGCCTATGGCCTACCTGACATGCATTGTAAAGAGGTTTAAATGTATGTTCTGTGTGTTTTGGAGCTCATCAAAATAGGCAGTGGCGTAGCTAGGAATTTTTCCAGGGGGCAAAACATTCAAGTCAGCGATGGAAATGGAACATTTCTGTCAGGGCAACTATTATCGCTGTCGCGGCAGAGACGCGCCATCGGCAAAATGCAACGTTTGACGACAATGTAATCATTTCTTTCCTGGTCAGGATGGAGCCAGGGGGGGGCGACTGCCCCCCCTGCCCCCCCCCTGTAGCTATGCCACTGAAAATAGGGCCCAGGGTGGGAGCGGAAATGAAAAAGAACAAAAAAATATTGACTTTTTTAAACATTAAAATTTTCAGGCTCAATTGAACTAATTGAGGAGTTCAAACGCCCTTAATCCCCCCCCCCTCTGGATCTGCTACAAGACACGTGGCTGGCCTTGACCTGAGTGGGACCCACGGGTGGGTCATCCAATGCAAAATGAGATTTTGACATGCTGTCGGGAGAATTAGTCTAAATAAGACAATTTTTAGCCAGATGTTAAAAAAATTTTGATTAAGGTACCTTACTACTGACCGCACTACTTCTAAAAGCATAACAAAGATTAGCATGTTTAAAAAATTTTAAATGTGAGAAATGTAAAAAAAAATTGTGAGAGACAGTCATCAGCCTCACTTTGATGTGTGATGTCACAATTGTGACATCACTAGAATTACCTATGATGTCATAAGTGTTTGTTATGACATCACTCTTTTTGGACCAATGAGAAGAGGCCATTTGTTCAATGTATAAGGATGAAAATCACTTCCACAGTTTCAGAGGACCATTAAACATTTATTCTCCGACTATTTGAGATGAAACAAGGTGCAGTCAGCTGTAAAAAAGGTACACATACTTTTAGAATTCATGAACAAAATAGAAGAAAGCACATGGAAAATGCCTTAAAATTCAGTTCTCCCAGATCATGTCCTTCAAATCTCATGATTATGCAATGGGAGGATTCATGACCCCTGTCTCAGCGGTCCAGGGCCAGCCTTGGCTATTGCTGGCATTGCACATTTTGATTTTCAATGCACTGTGACAGTCGAACTCGAAATGCCCATCAACGCTCAGGAAACTTTTCTACCATGTCCAATGTTAATTAAATTCTTTGCAAATTTTTGGGCAATGTCTTGACCTGTTGGGCATCTAAATCTTTGTAGGTCACTGCTCAGTGGCCAAGTGATTCCAAGGAATAGGTTATATAAAGAGGCTGAAGATTATTATTGAATGAATGATAAGGGGAACAACATGAGGTGTGAATAAGACGGGGCAAGATTAGAGAGGCGAGCTGGGCAAGAAAGGGCAACACTTATCCCCACATTTCTCGAAAAAATATACAATAACCACAGACAGAGGTAATAAACAATATTGATAGATTCATTTTCCATTACCACTCTACCCGTCGTAAGACGGGTACATTGCTAGTTATTTATATTGGTCAAGGTATGGCAGAATGAGTTGCAAGTGCATTGCAAGAGGGTTTGCTTCTGTGCACACTTTCTTGCGAGTAAAGACACTGCCTTCTACGAGGCCACCATGAGCCCGCCACCAGGGGGAGACTGCGTGTCACTGTGTCAGTGTGTCATATGACTTGAACAATCAGCATCCCAGTTTTTAGCAGCGCGAAGAGCCAGCTCTTACAGTGGATACATAATCTTTGCTCTTACTGAAGAAATTTTGCCAAACCTTATATGACCATAACCAATCTCATTCAAACTTAGCATACAGCCTCTCCTGAATTTTAAATCACGTCGATAAACTTTTGGCGCCCCACTATTACAATACAAATTAATAAAGAAAACAAATGGGCTTCTTTTCAAGGGCTCAAAGGTCAGCTGAATTTGGATGTTTACAGTCTGCTTGGCCACGTTGCTACCTTGTGCATTCAGCCGTGACAGTCTGGATCCACTGTGGGTCTACTGCTATATTTTAAGGAGGGCAGCTGCCCCCTGCTTGGTAAGCCTATATTATGTTGACATTATTTTTCAAATTCGACCTCCTCCTCCCTAAGAGTGCTTTGCACAGTATTTCTTAAACATATAGTTATGTGATTGGAACAACCACCATAATATATTCTGCAAAAATGCTAAAAAAATTCTAATGCTTAACACCACTTTTCACACCTCCTATATACAGCTGATTGTGACACTGTAAATGATGTATATAAATTAAAATATGTACTCACTATTTTGTTGAATTCTGGCAACAATTGGTTAAACCGTTCCTTTAGTTCCACACGATCAGCTTCTATATCAGCAAGCCTCCACAACTAGAATACAAGAAAATGCCAAACTCGTCAAGTCAGGAATTTGTTTAATTCAAACTGGGCAAAGAAGGATTTTCCTAGATGTGGACTGGAGCTCACAGAATGAGTTGCTACACTGACTATATATTGAGCAAATGCAGTACTAGAATTTAAGGTCATTTTAATAAGCAAAAGGAATACAGTTGAATTCCCATATTAAATGAAAACATTTTTTCAAGAACAGCAGAAAATGTTCAAACATGTCAGCCTAGCGGCTCGGGCATAAAGTTAATGATGTCTGCCCTCAGGCCATAACTGATTAATACCACATTTAATGCCCTCCAAAAAAACGTTATTGACCAATTATTATTACTATACATGCACTTTACCTGGCAGATAATGCTCCAGAACCCCCATGTTAATCCACCATAAAGAAAAACATTAATCTCAGTAATGCCTGCTTGCAGGGCCATAACAATATCATGGACCAGGCAAAGAGGCCACCCGGTGTATTGTGCATGTCGTGACGTCACCTGGCTGCAATCTGGTTTCCATGGCATATGATGGCCTTAGGCACCTTCTGACGTACGTCACAAAGCATTTCTGAATCAGTGACGTCACTTTGATTGTTTTTTCGACCAATCAGCATCCAGAAAGCAGTACTCCCTGCTTGTCTGTTGATATACAGACCGGAACTAGATTGCCTGGCAGTGACATCATAGTGACGACATGGCAACGTTATTATTTGTGAAGTCATTGCATTGTGACAGCTTCAAAAGTTCACTTGGGCTAGGATCTGATGACGACGATCTTATTTTGTTGATTCAGATTCAGATTCAGATTCAGATTTATTTTACTTTCCCATAATTTACAATGTTCAAAAATTATTCTTTTAAATATTATATGTAATGGGAAGGGAGACCTCTCAAAGACTATTTGTCGCTGCAGAGAGGCCACCCTTTTGTAAATATGACATAATATATGGAAAATAAAAAACTTAGTATACAGTTGATCAATGCAATACTGAATAGGCCTAAATTTATCTGAATAGGCCTATATCGCAACCTTGGGTTTTATTCAGAATCATTCAACACTGGTAGTGGCATCATCAGTTGCCGATGCCTTTATTTTTGGTGACACTACAACTACGCTACAAATTTTCTTTTTTTTAAATAAGTTAATTTTCCTGATCATTAGGGTAATGTTGAAATAATGTGATGGCAACTTACTCAGCGGCCGTTTGAGGTCATTGCTGGCATTAGCGCCTAGATAGCTCTAGATAGGCTAAATTATTAAATTAACCGTGACAAAAATATTGTTTTAAGTCGACCGATCTATTGTGTTTCTTTTTTCCTGTGTTGATGGCATCATGTAAACATTTCGCCGTGGTTACAAATGAATGACGTCACGAAAACATTGTTCTCCAAATATGGTCATTTTCACGGCCCGCTAAAGTGAATCATACCCGGTCATTTTCACGGCCCACTAAACTGAATGATACCCGAATTTTTTCCTGAATATCTTTGTGGTCGCTACAGACCCGGAGGTAGTAATTTCTTGGTTTGTGAATCCTTCTCATCGATGATCATCATTTCAAGTTTCTTCCCATCGCCATTTCATCTCTGTGGTCGCTACAGATCCAGAAGCCATAAAAATTAATATCATTACTCTGTCATCCTTTGTGGTCGCTACAGACCCGGAGGAAATGATCTATGTATTTGATGGGAATATCTAAACACCAATTTTGAATATAAATATTTGTCTCAGTTGATAAGCATTTCAAGTTGTTCATGTTAGCACTTTTGTCATCATCGCCATGCTCATCACTGTGGTCGCTACAGACCCAGAAAACCATAACTGATTATCTAATGATATCAATAGCTTGTTATCCTTTGTGGTCGCTACTGACCCGGAGGAAAAGATAACTATTGGTATTATTATTTTATTGTTTTGTCACCCTTTGTGGTTGCTATAGACCCGAATATGGGGTTTCATGTTTAAATTGTTTTTACACTCGCATCAACGCACAAACCACCTCCTTTGAGTGCTGCACTTTGTTATTTTGGGGGGCACAAGTTCCTCAGCGTTAAACAAAAAAATCATATGGGTCCTCTCTCGGCGCCAACTTGATACCTATACCTTGTGGTCTCTTGGACCCAGGGAAAGCTGTAAAACATAAAAAATAATTAAATAAACATCGGTCTCAGTGGTCTCTCGGACCCTACCCTTGATCCCTTTAAGAAAACAGCGCAATACTGTGCAATTTTTTAAAGTCTTTTGACGGCGAGAGAGGGGCGTATGCCCAACTGTTTGGCACAAAAACAAAAAGGGTTTTCGTTGTTTGTTTTACTTTTTTTACTGGGTGGTAGGAGTTACTGTCAGTATTAGCAGTTTATACTATATTTTTGTGTTCAGTTTTACCAGTATTTATTTATTTGCCTATTTACGTGTTTTAATCTATATTTATTTATCAAGCTATTTAATTATATTTATGTAATTTATTTATTTATTTGTTTTCTCCTAAAAGAAAGAAAGGTGGTCTACCGAGAGGAGAGCCCACCGACGCAAGAGTCAAAACCGATGGGATAACAACCGAAAGGTTTCGTCCCCAACCATCTACATCTACATCTACATCTATATCTACATCTTCCAGTTTCAAAGAAGAATAGAATTAAATGCAATGAGCAATTTACCTTCACTTGAAGTAATCTTGATGGACATTCAAAAGTTATTTGAGATGATCTTCTCCTGACACTCATGTTTCTATTTTTCTATTGCAGCAGTAATCTACACTTTTGTTGACGTTTGATTTAATTCACCAGCAATGCTACCTCAAAATTTCAAATTATCAAAGTTTCTGTTTGGCTGCACCTCAAAATGAGGCTCTGTACACCTGGATGGTTGCCAGGAAACGACGCCATTAAATTGAAAGTGAGGCTGAGGCTAGGAACTTGAAACCCAGGAGCACTTGCAGATCCTGAAGTTATGATTATCTTTACATACACATAACGCCACAATCAATAAATAGCAGGAGCTCGTGTTCAAACCTGTATTATAACTACTCTTTGTCACGTAAAGCAGAGGACACACGTTTGGCTGGATAGCTCAGCCTGTAGGCCTTGCACAGGCAAAATTCAAACACTCACCTCAATGGTACCTCATTTGGAATAATCCTGATACATTTCCAGATTGATTTGACAAGGTTTTTTAAACTCCCATCGCGAAAACATTGCTGTCGCGTTTGTTTATGTCTGCAAAATTGTGCGAGGCTGTGACGTCACCAGAGATGACGTCACGACTGACTGCAGTGTCCCTAGTGCCAAAAAAAGTGTCTCCTGCTTCACAAACTGTAGGATTATTTTGCAAGATAAAAGCAAGAAGATGCGCTGGTCCGGGTTAAGTATGTGTAGATACTAGGGCTATCATTGCTCCTGTGGAGGCAATAATGATGCTGTCTAGATTAGTTTCCTATATATTTTTTGAGCTTGGTCTTTTATTTTTGTATTTGGAACTTTTTTATTCAGACACTCTATCAATGTTGTAGTGAACAATTTACTAATATTTGTAAGTATTCATCCCAAGTGCTGTTCATGAACTACCTAGGGACCACTATATGGTATAAATGATGTAGGGGAGAGCGGGGCATGATGGGCCCCTGGGGCATGATGGGTTTGGGCATTAACTCCAAAGATTAACATTGGAAGAAGCTGATGTTTGTTGTTTAGAATACCTTTTGCGAGCCATTATTGGAGAAAAAATTACATGGTTCAGATACCAATGCTTTAGCAGATATTGCCCTTTCTAGGATTTTGAAGCCCTAACAACTTTTTTTCCTGATTTTCCAAATGTGTTGTGATTATGCGTATGTTATATTTTCACAGCTGTCTTGTTTTACTTTCACAAAGAGATATCTCAACATTTTGCATGAAAACTCTTTGATTTGACTTTATTCTTGGAAACTGGTGTCTGAGGGCATTTATGAAAAATGAAGTTTGGGGCATGATGGGTCTCTTGATTGGGGCATGATGGGCCCAGGCCCATCATGCCCCATGTAAACTAATCATATGTATTTCTTGCAATACAATAGTTGAAGATTGGCGAGAATGGACAATACTACCCATTTCAATATATGTTGGTATTATCTTATTTACTACATCAGGTACAGAATTAAGAACATAATTTGTCTGCCAAATCACCTTTTGCGATGTTAAAATTTACGTTTTTGGATTGTTACCTGCATTTTTAGATGAAAAAGTGATTATGGTTTGCTGAGTTGGTTCAATAACTACCATTTATCATGTAATGCAAGTTTTTTATTAAGAATATTGGAATTATTTCAGTTTTACAACTATAATGCCATAAGTATTGACCAACATTTGAAGCTGCCCATCATGCCCCAACAAGGTGCCCATCATGCCCCACCCTTGCGGGGCATGATGGGCACCTGTCGAAAAATTAAAAGTGCTTATAACTCAAACACTATTTCATTGAGCGAAACAAGATTTTCTATGCTTAAAGTAGAACCTAATGCAAAACCAGTCAGCAACAAATAGTAGTTTTTGCTGGCATAGTAATGACATGGTGGACCTTCAAAGTTAAGGTGCCCATCATTACATGCCCCGCTCTCCCCTATACCATGCTTCATTGTTTCAGGGGATTTTTTTGCTTTCCAGTTTTAAAGATGAAGACAGATTGCAAAAAAGTTTGTCTACTACATGTCTGTTGGCTGTTTGCGGATTAGTTCACCAAATAAATAATATGAACAGTTTCAAAATAAAAAACTAATGAGAGTTGAGCTTCATCGTTCCTTGGTTGAAATCCTCAAGCGAATTTAAGAGTCTGGAGGTGAGATTCATGGTGTTATTGGTTGACAGGATTGGTTTTTTAAAAAAGTTGTTTGCAAAATTATAAGTCAAAATCAAGTGATAACTTTCTTTTGCTGTTCAGTTTATTTAGAATGAGTGGCAGAGTTTCAGGCAAGTCAGGTCAGACACTGCTGAGATCCTGCAGTACAAAGCATAGGCCTACACAAATATATAGTCATAAAGATTAATTACTTTTAGGAGTCAGGAATCACCAATTTGATTTTTGACTCTGACAACAACTGAAAATCGTGATGCGCTTAACTTCCCACAAAAAACATATTTTTCATTCAACATCCAAGTCCTTGGATAACATCTTCTGGAAAAAATTATAC
Source organism: Platynereis dumerilii (assembly GCA_026936325.1). Lineage (NCBI taxonomy): Eukaryota > Metazoa > Annelida > Polychaeta > Phyllodocida > Nereididae > Platynereis > Platynereis dumerilii. The sequence continues at coordinate 32,313,386 of JAPTHN010000013.1, forward strand.
AGATAGAAGCCACAGATTACATTTTCGCAGGATGAGATATATGGTGATATGTTGTATTATTGTTCACTGAGATTTACTTTTTTTTTTTCTCAGTGAACAATAATACAACATATCATGGATATACCTGGGACCAAGAACAACTTATTCTCCAGAGATATATTATGGTGTTTAGAGTCTAAACTTTAAACCAACTAGCATAACACCCGTGAAAGCATGAATGTGAGGGAAGTGAGTAAATAAACCGTGTTTTGTTATAGCCTATGGTTAGATTATGGGAAAACATCACCTCAATTTCTGTGACTATAACGATTTATGTGGACATATTCTAGCCTGTGGCCCATCAAATATTTACCAAACAAGCAGATTGGAATATCTGATTGAATCATTTTTTAGGCACAATGGCTATAATGACATTGTTCATTGGTCGCCATAGCAACAAATACATTTTCATACTATAATCATTCCAGCTGGATGTCGTTCGGATGAGTCGTTAAATTGGCGGCCCCTTGTATCAGTGTCTATGTTGGGCAAGTGAAAGATCCCTCACATGGGGTAAATGTGTAACATTCTGAGGACTCCCACTCTCTCTCCCATCTAATCAATCAACCCTCGTGAGCGCCCAGAACTGGGCTTAGAGGGCTTCACTTACCATATCTATCTATCTATATATCCATCATTTGATTTTTGTGACATGTTTCAATTAATAATGTGCAGAGTTTACCAACAATCCAGGAAGATCTGTGCTTTGATCAATACCATTTTTTAATCTGACAAATTTTCCTTTATGCAAAAATGTAAAAGGTCCATTTCTGGGGTTGCAATGGTAGCAGCTGTAAATGAATTTATTAGATTGATTTTTATCCGGGAAAATAATTTTCTATCATATTCACGTTAGTTAGCCTGACAATGCACAGTTATGTAATTTCTTGCTCAAATTGAAAAAAAAAATGCATTTTTAAATGTTTATCACACTCTAAAAAAATTCAGACAAAATTGGTTTTTTAGATTCGAAATGGTTTTTTGAAATTTCAATGCAAAAAACCAACATGGATTTTTTTAAAAATCCATGTTGGTTTTGCATTGAAATTTGGTTTTTCAATTTTGTCCCCACATTTTTTAGAGTGCATGGTAAGAGTAAGAAACTTTAAAAATGCAACGTCTGTGGCTGCTTGGGCTGCCATGGAAAAAAACCTTCTAAGAAAATTTATTCACGTTTCTGACAAATTCATAACTTTTGTGAGGCCAGCAGAACATGGACCTAACTTTCCCTGGCCAGAAGCAATCGTGACGTTTTGTTGTGGTGCTTCTTTTCATATTGAGCCTCGTTTTCAATGTTATACTGCACTTTTTATTTTTTGTTAAAGGTCCAGTACTGAGCAACACACCTGACAGGAAAAAACATTGATTTTATAGTAGACAAATTGTACAGTTGTACAGTTCTCATCAGTCATCACCAGGCCTTCAAGACGATGGGAAAAAAAGAAGACAAAATAGAAAAGAAGAAAAAGGAACAAGAACTACTACAGCAAATGTGCAAGGAGCATATGTTGCTCGAGGATGGAATAAATGATAAGTGTGACGATAACGAACTATATTATCAAACTGCGGAAGGAAAAAATTACATTAAAATACAGAGGGACCTTCGGAAAAAAATTGACCGTTTGGGAGGATGGCCTAAAGGGTTGCCGAAACATTCAGAAAAATATTTCAAAAGAGAAAGAGACAGAGAAGCTGCAAGAAAAAAAAATAAAAGGATCCCAATTTACTTTCACTAAATTTAAGCAACCACAAATGTCCAATATAGACCTACACACAGGTATTTCATTACCAACACTTGCAATAATTGGAATTCATTCACATCATAGAAGAATACTTATAAGCCAGGACCGTTCCTCCAGTTTTAAGCATACAACATATATTTATGCCTATTATTTAATTAATTTTTTGTAAATAATCATGCCTGATCCAGAGCTCGAACAATAAATTTATGTTACATGCTTTTTTCTGTACATGCAAATTCATTCAGTTGTTCTCGCTTTTTTTTACAAGGTTTAACAATATGTGTGATTTTGTGCCGCCATTTTGAACTATTCCCAATTTAAGGTGGCTCGATGCCCGTGAACTTTCCAAGATAGGATTTCTTAAAAACAGTTTAGAATAATCCAAAGTATAGTTTATAGCAAGGATATGTAAACAAAAGTGGTTGCTACCAGCCTTTAAAAAAAATATTTGGGGTTATGTAGCCTACCAGAAAGTCAGTCCATGCAAACCTGAAAAACTACATTTTTTTCATATTTTTCCTACTGTGAAGTTTGTTCTGCCATTCAGTGGTCATGCATCCCATATTATGCAATGAAGCATGAAATTAAAGACGACACTTTCATGGAAAAGGTGATTACGATTTCAAAGAAATATATTTAGTTTAAAGGACTTTCCAAGGGGCTCGGAATATAATTTTCGATTTTGACAATTATAGGATTTTTCATTTCTTTGTCATTTATTTTCAAAAATAGTTGGGAACAACATAATGATATAGACAAGCCTTCCTACCACACTTCAAATTGATATAAACATTTATTTATATCACGAAGTCATTTTTGAGAAATTAGACCTGCTTGCCGAAAATCGCCCGTAAAAATTTTCTGTTTTGACAATCAAGTTGAATCTCCGGCTGTACATATAGTACTCTTCATGGCGCATCTAATGCTCTAAACGAGAAGTCTCTAACCCTAATAGAAGTGGCACAAATTTGCAAACGAAGCGGCCGACGCACAAAATTCTCAAAATTGAAAAAAAATCTTGAAGCAGTGACAGCAGAGTGGTGACGTTACCATAGATAGGGCCTGCCTGGCTCCGCGTAAATGTGCGCTCACTACCACTTGGCACGAGTAGCGAGCCACCTTAATGGAGTCGGTTTTCCGAGCTCCATAAACATGTGACCCAACTAAAGATATGAAAATGCCAAAGGTTTAGCTGGCTAGCTACTCCTCTGGGCAACTAACTGGAGATGGCTGCACTCTAAAAAACTTTCAGACAAAATTGGTTTTTTAGATTCAAATTTCAATGCAAAAAACCAGCATGGATTTTTTTTAAAAGCCATGTTGGTTTTGCATTGAAAATTTAGTTTTTCAAAAAACCATTTTGAATCTAAAAAACCAATTTTGTCGCCACATTCTCAGGAGCAATTTTTTGAACGCCCCTCGGTCATTTCCTCGGAATTTGGAAGAACTTTGGCCTTCACGCCGTCAAAAATGTACCCACAGGCCATTCCTAAAAATCGGGCTATTTGTGACGCAAATGTTAAAAAATATCATAGAAAATAGACAATCTTTATTTTACTTTGGTATGCACATATCGGAAAAATCAGCCATGAAATCGGATGGTGTCACCGAAAAAACAACATGTTAAAACTTTTCTAAGCAGCCCCGACTGATGAAAATTCCAAAAACGGGTGACCAAGGCCGTTGTTATCAAAATTTTCACTATTTGTTGCTATCATGATTTAAAGAAATGTCTACATGGTAAGTGTATGAACTGCACCTTTTTCAACAACTATTTGATAAAGACTAGCATTGCATGAAAGTTGAAGGTAAAAAATTACTTTTTGTGACAGGAAATTTTTAACAGACCGTGTGCCTACCAGACGTCCTTCCAGGGGTCAAGATTTTTCAAAAAGACTCCAGTGGGTTATAAAGGCAGTGAACAATGATTGGTTGAGCTGTGTAACTCCATAGTTTATTGCAATAAAAAGTGCGACAACCTGCCCCTGTGACAACCAGCCCCGGTATCCCCTACTCATCATTCGTTTACTGTAAATGGCATCAATTTATGGATTATGTGAATTATAGTGTGCTTGCACTCTAAAAAATTTCAGACAAAATTAGTTTTTTAGATTCAAAATGGTTTTTAGAAAAACCAAATTTCAATGCAAAAAACCAACATGGATTTTTTTAGAGTGTGGGATAAATATTAACGTTCCTGGACATTGTTGCCACAACTTCTTGGTTAAGATCGCTTCGGATATGATGAGAATTGCTGTATTTAAAAACTTCAGAAAATCTGCTAAAAAATTTTGTTCCAACTAGTTACTCTTCGGGTTGAACGATATCTAATTTTCAAGGCCTCAAGCACAGAATATATCATGGACTTCTTGGTTCTGCGCACATCTGCAAATATAAAAGTCCGATGAGCAAAATTACTGAATTTATAATACAAAGACAACAATTATGATTGAAAATCAAAAAATACATAAACTAAAGACAATTGTGAGCAGCTATAGCATTTCTGTTACTATTATATATAGCCATCTATGTTAATCTATATGTGTGTCTCTGTTCTTATAGATGTGTATTCTCTGGTGAAGTTTGATTGATTAGTATTGGTTATTCACCACGAGAGAGGGAGCATGAGATTTATCACCCAAGGGCTTTAGCTATTACATATTCCTGATCCCATGGTGAATAAGCGGCTTATACCATTAGACAAACAGTCAAACATGAGACGATAAGTGGACTGTGGACAACAAAGAATATGGGTCTTACTGCAGTGAAGTACAAGCTTGTGAGTGGCTGACAGAGGTGTCAAATGGTTTAATATGTACTGATTCGCTCTTGTCTGGTTGCGATTTTAGTTGCAGGCAACTTGCAGCAACCGTTCAGTATGATACATAATAATAATTATATTGTGTTTGTTATGTCTTGTTCAATTTTTTATTATTTATCCTGATTTGGCAGTAGTGTTTCCGAATGCGTGTGTTGCTGTTTGTAATACAAGGCTTGTAGCATGACAAACAATACTATATATTATACATTCATCTTGTGCAACGTCTGCCGCTTTATCTGTGTGTTAAACGAAAGGGTACTAACTAAAATTGATTAAAATATTTCAAGATGTTCATCTATTTCAGACTGACCATTTTGTTGAATTGGAGAACCAACCAGTGCAAATGCCTCAATTCCTTCCGATATAACAAGACTTTTCAGCAGAGCGCCATTATCATTTCTTGCATCTTTAGGCAAACGCCAAATACCTGTGCTGTAAAGAGAATAATGAATAACAGTGTTTGTGTTTTCCATTTTTCATAACATTGAAACTATAATATGTAGATGGCAATGCCATAGATTCGCAGAGCTCAAATTAACTGTTCTTATTTTGAAAACATGTTATAGTATACAAAAATTGACTGAATTCGAGGGCATTAGTCAAATCTATTTCCCTCGAGGGTGTGTAAGTGAAAACTATTTCACGAGGCCGAAGGCCGAGGGAAATAGTTTTCCTTTCACACACGAGAGGGAAATAGATTTGACTAATGCCCAAGATAATCAGTCTGTATTTGTTTTATTATACCGAATAGATAAGCAGACGCATAGCCTACATTGCACTATTATTACTAGTTTTCATGAGTTTTTTTTGGTCTTTACTAATTAATGCCCTAATTTTATTTTCCTGCAATATTGCAAATGTATGGAACATTTTGAAAGAAAAATGTTGAAAAAAAACATTTAGAAAAAACAAATTTCAGAAAAAGATATTTTAGAATAAAAAAAATTGGAAAAAATTAGGACAAAAAAAAATTGGCAAAAAAAAATTGGCAAAAAAAAATTTCAGAAAAAAAAAATGTGAAAAAAAAAAAAATTTGGGAAAAAAAAAATTTCGGGAAAAAAAAAATTTCGGGAAAGCAACAAAACAACCCAAGTCAGGGTCACTGAGTAACAATATCACGAGCTGTTGTGTGAATTAATATCACTCGAGCCCGCAGGGCGAGAGTGATATAAATTCACACAACAGCGAGTGAAATTGTACGAAGTGCCCTGACGCGTGGTTGTTTTGTTTTTATCTCCTGGTTTTACCTCAAATTTTCAATTATGAAGAGGGACTATTTTCTGCCATTACCAAAATGTGACGTCACCATTGAGCAACAATGGAGGTGACGTCACAATCCTATTGTTTTGGCCATTGCTTGGTTTGTGACGTCATCAGGCATCTGAAATGCCGATGATGTCATAACCATTGTTAAAAAATATCGCCCTTGAAGGGTGGTATTTTTTACAATATCATAGGCCCTGATATTTTGACTGTGAACAGTGATATTCACAGCCAACCAGGTGATAATAAAATAATGACTGACACACGAGCACTTGAATCTGTGAATTGTGACGCTACCATTTATTTTAGATAAGAGTATGAAACTCTTTTGAACTTTTCTAAGGGTTTCCCCAACTTTGAAGTACCCTGAAAACACTTCCAGACCACTGCCAACGACAAAAAATATGCCAATGAACCAAAAATATTGTTATTTACAAGTTTGAAAAAAATTACTATTCAATTCCGCAAACTAAACTGATAGCTAGAGTTTTAAGTAACGATGTTGCTACAATTTAACAAGAGGACCGTCTCTTGGTCCCAGTTGACGTTACATTTGAAATGATTTGAAGGGGGGCTACTTCCACCCTTTTTTATTGAAAAAAAAAAGGTTTTGAGTTTGTGGACTGTGGACACCTTTTTTCACTCTTAAACTTATCGTTTGCTTCTATAATTATTTGTACTTGTATTTGTATTAGCATTTGGTTAAATTCTTGACTTTGAAATGTTTATATTGGTCTAGGAACATATAATTTTGTAATTATCTGCCTACCTTTTTTTAGAACTTTTGCGACAACAATAGATGATCAGCTAATCTACTTTTTATTAATGGTCAATAAACTTGAACTTGAAAAAAGTCAAGTCAAAGTCAAATCACTTTTATTTAGACAGGGCAGCTTATTCAGTATAGATACTGCAATAAGTCCCTGACATAAAACAAGTGTAAAGATAAAAAACACAGAAAAATAGAACTCATTATAACTACGATATATTCAGCGTAATATTAGCTTGATAAACACAGTAAAACCAGTAAAAAAGGTAATATTAAAACGTAAAGTAAAAATTTGTTTTAACACATTATACTTTTAAAAACAGAGAGACATGTAGATGCAATTTGCTCTCTTTCTAAATTTTCCTTATGTTTGCATGCACATAGAGTTAATTTAGGCCTATAGTGCTAAGGTCCCCCTGTTATTGTACTAGTAGCTACCCTCTGCTCTGTACACCAGTGCATGCAGCAACTCAAATTTCCAGAGAGTGCCCCCCTGCATGTTGCAACCTCGTGGGTTGTCATGACGTCATAATATTAGTTGAGCTATAAATAGATCGTGGCGTCAAGTTGGTCACAAGAGACGGTTCTAACACCTTCCCTTGTGTTACAAATTAGTCTGTAATGCTTGTAACAAGAAGATAAAAGATATTTTGACAGTTCATCAGATGCACAAAACTCCATAGAATAAGGCAGGACTATTATCAAATGATGACAACTGCACAGTTGTTCTCAAGCAAGGGAAATCCATGACAAGGTCAGCTTCATTTCTCAAACAGCTTTCATACTCTTTTGTAAATATAATCGTAACGTCACGATCTCAATAGATCCAAGTACTCGTGGACTGACATGACATTGTGACCAGCTCTCGGCCAATGACAGCTCTGCTTTCATGGTGGATGTATAATAATGATAAACAAGAACACAATCAGTTGGGCCTATATTAATTGATTCTATTTAAGTACAGTAATAGCAATCAGCTTTTACACTTCACACCTCAAATAAACTTCACACATCACTGCTCACAAGCAGGCTGCTGATAGTTCATTTTCCCTGGGTGTGGCACTGCTAGCATGATGCTACAACGGTGGCGACACCTGTCAGCAAAATAAGCTTTTTTCATGCAGACGACATAAATGAGCATAAAAATGAAGTTTTCAAAACAGGATAGGATAGTTAAGAACCAAATGGAATTTTTCAGACACTACTGCAGTATTTGAAGAGAAATTCAGGGATGTTTACTTTTACCGAAACTAACTGTTTAATCAGGGACCAACTCCATGGCAGGTACAGGCTGTCCTTCATTCTCACTCCACTGACAGATTCAAAATTTTTATGAGCTGTTGTTAAGCTAAGTTCGCTGACGCGACGGGCGGCTTCGTCGTCCGTCGCTGCGCGAATATAAAAGGATAAGTGTAGAATACAAAATGACAGTGTATTTTTTTTGTTTGAATCTCAGATCAAGAGCAGAACTACGCGTATCTGCTTAGTGGTAGCTATACATCCTGCAAACTTCCATTTGTCACCAGTGTTAGACACATGGGCACTGCTCAATGTTCATTTGCATAAGATGTGTATGACATCATCAGTTTATGTGTTGATGGGAAGACTTCGGCTGAGGAAATTTGTAAAAAAATTGTAAATAAGCCCTCTATACATGCCATTTTGTGCATGATTCCTCATGAAATACACCTAATTTGACATTTTATAGCTAACACTGAAATGATGATCAGACAAGAAAAGGTCAGACAAGCAATTAGACAAGAAATAATCAGACAAGCAATAATCAGACAAACAATAATCGGACAAGAATAGGTCAGACATTCAATAATTAGACAAGGAAAGACAGGACAAGCTATATTCAGACTAGGAAAGATCAGGGGAGAAAATATTAGATAAGAGAAGATCGAACAAGTAATAATAAGACAAGCAAAGATCAGACAAGGGAAGATCAGACAAGCCATGATCAGACAAGAGAAAATCAGACAAGCAATAATAAGACAAGGAAAATCAGACAAGATAAGATCAGACAACGAAAGGTCAGACAAGAGAAGACCAGACAGGCAATAATCAGACAATGAAAACCGGACACGATATAGGAAAGATCATAAAAACCATAATCAGACTTGTAAGGAAAGATCGAACAAGCAACAATCAGACAAGCAATAACCAGAAAGTGAATAATCAGACATGGGAAGGTCAGACAAGCAATAATCAGTTAATGAAAGATCAGACAAGCCGTAGTAAGATATGTATGCAAGCAAAGTTCAGCCACAAAATTATCCATCAAATCAGTTTTTGTCTGATACTTCCATTCTTGATTAATTCATGTCACATTTTTCCTCATCTGATTTATGTTCATTGAAACGTCAAAAAAATATATTGTGAGGGCAGAAAACTTTTTGTTGGCATATATGATAAATTGATAAACTTCTAATTGACTGTTACAAATTATGTCATTTTACCAATAATCGTTCTCAATAATAATACAACTTCATTCACAACTGCAAACTACAATTCTTTTTTTTTGAAAGAATTTTTTATTAACATGGTAACTGAGAGACAAAATAGTCTCCCAGTGGACAAATTTGGTCTCCCAGTCATTGCAAAATTGGTGACACTGGGAAACCTTTTTTTTTTTCCAGAGAATTGTTTCTATGTCTAAATGTATATATTCTTTGCAGGTTTTTACCATATTTCTGCTGATGTCATCTCTCTGATTTTCAATTTTCTTAAATTAAAAATAAAACAATATTTGAAAACCCAGTTGAAATCCACCCAACTCGATCCTAAATCATCAATCAGCACAACAGTCCAGTCTAATTTTTTGCAAGCATAGCAGGAGCAGCGCCTTAGGGGCTCTATTTGTAAACATCTTTTCAATCTTCAGCTGATTTCTGTTGTGCGTCATGCAGTGCTACGAATAATGGTTTACACTTTAAGGTTGTTCAGTCAGTCTCCTAGTCAAAAATCGTAAAAAAATGCTCTGCAAATGAACATATTACAGTCTCTCACTTTGATTTAGAAATAGAGTGAACTGTTGCACAGTGAAAATGGCACTTTGTGTGTCATCATGCTGATGATTTGTCATGATCATACCCAATACTTTCAATTTTAATTTGATTTCTGGAGACTTATTCTGCTTGTTGGTGACAGCCAAACAAAAGGATTATGCATTTGATTTTCACTCTGAAATCAGTTATGACAAATCAAATGGCCTTCTCTTGATCATGACTTATCAAACAGCCTCTATGTTTCCCATGTTGAAAGTAGAGAAGATGACACTTCATTAGCTATCATGAATCAAGAAGTGCATTTTTCACAGTGAACTGGTCCTCATTTTTTTTATATATCAACAAACACATTGCTTGATAATATGGGCAGTCTTGTCTCATCCGCTACATCCAACGCATGATGATATTAAGGGAATCTGGGTCACAGTAAATCGGAAAATGTTATTTTTGTCATATCTCAGAGATTTACAGCAATTTTTCTTTATGAATGATTTTAGAGAAGGATATAAGTGTCAGCTAAATATGTGAACGACAAAATAAGGACACTTCTTGTTGTTTCCAAGATATATGCTTCAAGAGGTCGACAAAAAAAGTGATTCACTGTGCTCCGATAATGGAGCACTGTGAATCAGTGCACAAGGCGCAAATAACTGGCTCCACTTATTTTAGAAAAATTTGTATTGGACATTCTTACTATATCTTAAATAAAGAATAAGCCTCAGAAAATTCCCTGTGCTAGACATCCTATTGGGACCAATATAGCAATAACACTACGTTTCAGTGTCAAGCGGGATAATCTCCTAAAATCAAATTAACACGGAAAGAATTGGGCATGATCATGACAAATCATCAGCATGATGACACACGAAGTGTCATTTTCACAGTGCAACACTCCACTCTTTTTCTATATCAAAGTGACAGACTGTAAGCTATGCTTTTTGAATTTCCCAAGTCCCAAGGTGATGTCCTGCAGCACAAGTGATTCAAAGCAGAACGAGCAGTGTGATAGGCTGCCATTCAAAGTATTAGATAGACAACTCATTGTCGGGTTCTAACATGCATTTTTGTTAGTTAGATCCCGATTAATAATCATTTTCTCATTGTCAAAGCCTCTTGTGCGAGCTGGCACAGCGAGGCTTTGACTCTGTTGCCAGTTTTTCTTGTGGTTTTAGTCACATTTAGATTAGCCATGCCCCAGTGGTTTCAACCAACCAGAAGGCAGCTTAGATATCAATGACTGGACAAGCTTGAAGTCATTGAAAGCAATCCATGAATGTTGAACAATGAAACAAAACAAACAAGCTGAAAACACGAAACTGTAACCTGAAAGTTACATAAACTGTGAAAGTATTGAAGTGTTCTAAAAACAAACACTGAAACTGAACAGTTCAGATGTCAATCATAGTCAGCCATGCAGTTAATTCCGATATGATTGGTTGTTGGGTATCTTATTAAGAAAGCTTCATGGACAGTGATTGACTTGGACCAAGATTGATATATTCAGAACGCATTTCTGTACTTTTAATGATGAAAAATAGATAAATTGCATTTTTTTCTATGTCAAATTTTCAGGGTTGATGTCCCATCGTTGATATGCCATCCACTGCATGCTTGGATGCCCAATATATATGCTATGGAGCGCATGAGAAGAGGGTAGATAGATAAGACAGACATAGAGATAGACATGCAACTAGACAGACAGATAGACAGATAAGGGACCGTTCAGAATTTATGACTGGGGGGGGTGGGAGTTTTGCCCGAGGGGTACTAACTTTTCACACGTGTTTCAAGGGGGGGTATTAATTGTTGACAACACTTCCAAGGGGGGGTAATAAATTTTAACAAAGAAAATTTCTTAAAAACCCGCATAAACTAACTTTATCCGCGCTTTTTTACGCGCAAAAGTCCGCGAAATGGCGCGAATCTGTACCACTTGACCATGTATAACACTAAATATGTGTGTATTCGTTTATATGTGGAGAGGGGGGGTACTAAAAATACGCATGAAACCTAGGGGTGGGGTACTAAAAATCCGCATGAATCTCAAGGGGGGGGTATCAATTTTTGACGATAAGTTCTAGCAAAACTCCCACCCCCCCAATCATAAATTCTGAACGGTCCCTAAGATATGTAGATAGATAAAATGAGTTCACAATTCTTAGTGGCCAAAAAATTGCTTAAAGACCCAACTGCAAGAGCAACAAATCTATGCCACAAAGCAATAAAACTTTCACTCCATGGATTAAAATTCTGATTGGACAATGGTCATTAGGCCACACCTGACACAATATCATGTAAGGGGGTCCTGAAATCAACTTTCTCTCACCAGTTAAATAATTTAGGAAATTAATTGATATGTGTGCTTGTCAAGTCCGTTATCACATTAGGGTGATTGATTGGGTCTTTAATTCAATGATATGTAATGTGTTCCTCTCAAGAAGATGCTGTCAAATGTTTGCAGAACGAGTGCAGTGAGTGGTACGGATCCACCAATGCTGAATAAGCTTGAATGTAATTACCACAGCTTCAATCATAAGTTGGTTAATGTCAAACATGAGGAAACTTAAAACAACAAACGGATCAACAGCCAACAGCTATCAATAGTATGCAAAGACTGCATGGAATGACATAACCTTGCTTGGGCTATAACAGCCTCTCTGATTGTGCGTCCACTGACCTACGCATCCAATCAGATTGAAGCTCTGCAACCACACTTTTTGTGGCCCACCAGGTCAGAGGCTCACTGGCAGAGCCAGCTCGGGAAGTGAGCTGATGACCACGGGAGAATGATTAATAATATGTTCACTGGTTACCTTGGTGCCCATGTTCTGACATAAATGAATTGAGAATCAACAGCAATGTGACTGAAACGGTATGACTCGTTGCTGAAGTGTGTCAGTCTTGCAGTTCTATCCAATCTGATAGACCCGATATCATTGTCACCACAGAAGTATAGTCGGGAATCTGAAACAGAACCAGAGTACTTGTTCTTATTGCATATATGATTAAATGAATTTTAAAAAACTTTTTCTACTCATTTTGTTTTATCTGTTAACTTGTTTTAGAAAAAAACACACATGACATTTGAATTTTTAGGCCAAATTGCTGCAGGATGCCGTCTGGCAACACACATAACAAACATCATCCAGTTTGATAGATGTTGATGGGCAGATCCTGTTGTGATAAATGTAAAAAGTAAATAACGTAGAAGAGAAAAGTAACTGTCACCCAAGAATAACAGTTTTTGTCAATTGAATAGATTACTAAAAGTTACCTAAATACATAATCTAATTACTTTATAATCGGATTACTTAAAAAAAACAGCTATACGTAATGGAAACTGTTAATTCCTGTGCACAGATAAATTTAAATATATGTTGTTCAACATTTTAACATGAATATAGTATCGACCTTTCAATAACAAAGCAGGGATTTAGAGAAAATTTCCATGTTTTGAATCAGTTAAAATGATTTAATTTTAGGCTGAGCTGGAAGTAAGGGTATTGAGAGGTGAGGGTAAGAACTGAAGGGTGTGGAAGTCAGGGGTGAGCATCCTTCTGAGGGCATGGGATTTAGGAAAATAGTTTGTATTGCACTCTATGGATGACATTTTCAGACTTACTCGGTTGGTCCAGTGCCACATCATATGGATTGCTGACACCAGAAACCAATGGTTGGCGATTAGTACCATCAGTTCCAAATCTTTCGATGCGACCCAGCTTCCAGTCAGCCCAGTACAACCATCTGAAAGAACCCGATTCTCCTTTTGGACGACTTATGATTGTGATCACAGGTTGACAACAAACCATAAGGCTCTCTGTAGCACAATGGTTCAAGTAATGGGATTACCTGCACATGTTGTAGAGGGGAATGTGATGTTAAAATAGCAATCAAACAGTTTGTCGCTCTTCAAACGCAAAATGAAATATTTTGTTGTTGCTTTGCACTTGAATCCCAGGAGTAAATACCCCCCCCCATTTTGCCCTGTAGATTTTTTGTGTAAACAAAAAATTAAAACCCCGAAATATTTAGTACATTTTCATTTGTAAATGTGTCTGACATTTTCTGGAACCACCCCAGTGTAGCAGACTCTTCAGATTATGAATTATAAAATAAAATGTCCCTTACTTATTATCGGAATCTACTGCAATACCAAGTGGATAGTACAAGCCCTCTCTTACACGTATCCGTACACGACTCTGTTCCCGGAAGTTTACCATGAAGATCATTTTTTCTTCCAAGTCAGAAAAGAAAACCAGGCCCGTCTGTGGTGCCACTGCTATTCCCGAAATCTTATATCCTGTAAAATGCAGGTGCAGAATATCGTATCAACAAACAGTAAAATTGTGTAAGTTAATATCATAGCCAGAAAGGGTTAATGTTTGTACCTCATAACAACAATTAACAGTTACTAATTTTAGACATGCATTGATTCATAAAGAAGATGATGACATGTTTTGTGTTGAGATGGTGATGATGTCTGCTGTATTATGAAAATGATGATAATGATGATGATGGTATTTTAAAAAGCATTTCTTTGTATGTTTGAACATGCCAGAGATGTTTTGCATATATAATATTATTACAAATATCACTTCTATGTAACAGTACTAGAAATGCCCATTGTCGCAAACGGGGTATTTAAAAAAATGTGTGGGCGAAATTTTAACTTCGGTGATGATCCACAAGAAAACATCATGGTAGTGACGCAATGACGTCAGGCCTATTAAGGTTGCTAGGCAACTTCAATGCACATGGCGTCATTATTGTTGATGACAGAAAGCTGGAGGATGAGAAGGTACCCCGGGGGGGGGGGGTACTTCACGGACTTTTGCATACGGATGCGCTATGGCAATTTTGAAAACCAGAACCATTTTAATCCGGAAAATACGCCAAAACCACAAACCATTTTAATCCTTCAATAAAATTTTTGGCAACCAATTTAATCTTCATGGCTTTTAAACCATTTTAATCCTCCTTTCAAGCCGATTCTAACGATACCAAACATGTTGGGGTTGGAAAAACCAGAACCAAATTAATCAGAATTGTCAAAAAACCAAAACCATTTTAATCCAAAAAGGCCAAAAAACCAATATCATCCAGCGGCGCCTCCATATACACCCTCTCTTAGTGAGTAACCCCCCCGGGGAAGGGACATCAAATTCTGGTGGAAACAGCCAATTTCGGCCCTGTTGAACTACTAAGAGTAGTATCCCACTGTGGGCAGAAGGATTATTAGGTGGACTGTGCGAATTTGGCGGACGTGGGTCACCCAGACGCCTCGTAAGAGGGACCGAAGCATCCAGAATAGCGCCTTTATAGTGAGTAAGATGTCTTCTCTTTATGTGACATATACAGTTCAAACTGTTTCACTTGGAAATTGAGTCATGTCCTCCAGCTACTTATTTTTCATGTCTTCATCAATTGAATGTTCACTCATGTCTATTGCTTTTGAAAAACATCCCATAGCTGTGTGTTGTGCCAAATTTTACTGAAATCCCTATCAGCATGCCTCGGCGGTCCAACGTCGGCCCAGCGTCAGTCCGATGTCAGCAGCATCGGACCAGCTTCGGGCCGACGTTGGACCGCCGAGGCATGCTGATTGGGTAAATCTTTTTAGTCCAGTCATGATATAACTAATTTCCGGCGGAGGTATTTTGCAGAAAGATATCGTTTTATTTAGAAATCAATTTCTGATGATATAGCATGCTCAACATACTAAATAAATAGTAACAAGAAAATTCCAAACCTCCCCCCCCAAAAGATATAATGGTCACTGTCACCCCTTGGGTGTCCCAAAAATGCGACAGTCTGAAATTGGGGCTAACCTCTTAATGTCTTCTATAGTCCCGCTCTAACTCAAATGGAAAATTTCAGCTCATTTGAAGGTTTTTAACAGTTCCTCAGAACCCAAAAGATAGATAGGGGTTTAACATTGAATTTTCGTGAGAAAATTGCTATTTTAAATAAAGGCTCACTAATTATTGGTTTTACTCTTTCCAAGTGCATGGATGGTTGACACAAATATGCATAAATTATACCTCACACTGTGGTAGCAATTTTATATTTTGTCTGCCTAAAGCAAAATTGGCCTAAGACAGACTTAAGGTGGCTCGCTACCCACGAAATTACGTCACTTGCACACATTTGTTTCATTTTAAGCGCAGCCAGGCAGGCCCTATCTATCGTAGCGTCGCCACAGCAGCTTACAGTGCCGCCTGTAAGTAAGTGAAACACATGATATTGTGCCATTGCATCAATGTTAAACATCCTTAACAAAAATGCTTCTGGAAGGACGAATTCTCATCCGATGAGAGGAAAACATTTTGGGTCATAAAGGCCGATATGTGACCCATGTGGGATAAAAATAGCAGCCAATTTTCTTTGCTGTAGTCGGAGTTAGGTATGGGTCAAAGTCTTTGATAAGTAAGTGAAACGCAGGCCCAATGTTAAAACATAGGGAAGGGTGGTTCACTTACTTATCAAAGACTTATTTTTATCCCACTTGCCCCACACATCGGCCTTTATGACCCAATTTGTTTCCCTTTCATCCGATGAGAATTCTTGCCTCCACAAGCAGTTTGGCTGAGGATGTTTAGCATTGATGCAATGGCACAATGTCATGCGTTTCAATTACTTACAGGCAGCACTGTAGCTCTGTTCAGCTTCTTTTTTAATCCTGAAAATTTCATGTGTCGGCCGCTTCGTTTGCAATTTGTGCCACTTCTGTTGGGGTTAGAGACTTCTCGTTTGGAGCATTAGATGCGCCATGAAGAGTACTGTATACAGCCGGCGATTCAACTTGATACTCAAGTCGGCAAGCAGGTCTAATTTCTCAAAAATGACTTTGTGATATAAATAAATTTTTATATCAATTTTAAGGAAGGCCTGTCTATATCATCATGGTGTTCCCAACTATTTTTGGAAATAAATGACAAAGAAATAAAAAATCCTATCTCGTCAATTTTTTTTTGCGCCATGGTTTATAAAAAAGTTAAAATTGTCAAAATCGAAACTTATATTCCGAGCCTCTTGGAAAGTCCTTTAAACTAAATATATCTCTTTGAAATTGTAATCACCTTTTCCATGAAAGTGTCTTCTTTAATTTCATGCTTCATTGCATAATATGGAATGCATGACAAATGAATGGCAGAACAAACTTCACAGTAGGGAAAATTTTTTAGTTTTTCAGGTTTGCGTGGACTGACTTTCTGGTACATAACCCCAAATATTTTGAAAGAAAGGCTGGTAGCGACCACTTTTGTTTACATATTCTTGATATAAACTATATTTTGGATCATTCTAAACTGTTTTTAAGAAATCCTATCTTGGAAAGTTCACGAGTATCGAGCCACCTTAAGCCATTTTTCCATTGCGGTACCATAGGAAGGCCCTTATGATAATACATGTGCTAAAGAAAATTTGGACTCCTAAATTAGTTATAAACGCCTCAAAACCCCAACTTAATTTTTGCACAAATGGCCTAAATCCTTTGGACTGATTTTAGTAGATATCACCAATATTTTTCAGCCATAATTGTGAGCATTAATTTTATTGAAATTGTTTCCTCAAATTTCATTCATAAATTTTATGGAGAGAATTGTTTAGTAACGCAGCTACATCGCTAAAGAATTTTAGCCTAAGTTAGTTTTGGTTTAAAAAAAAAAATTGCCTAAGTCAGTTTTTGACTGTTTGCCAAAAATTGCCAAAAATGACTTAGGCCAATTTTGCTTTAGGCTGACGATTTGTGACTTGCTTGAATAATGCGAAAATGCACCTGTATAGAATATAAGTATACATGTAGCAAGTCATATTTTTCTTTGTAACACGGAAGAATGATATCATATGGCAGTTCCCATAGGATGGGAGTTTTGCCTGAGGGGGTACTAACTTTTCACACGTTATGACAACATGTCCAAGGGGGGGTAAGAACAAAACACAATGTCATAAAGCGTGCATAAAATCAGTTTATACATGCTTTTTATGTGCAAAAGTCCGTGAATCCGTATGCGTTACCATCCAAGGGCACAAGTATAACAGTATATATGCGTGAAATACTTTGTATGTCTAGGGGGGGGGGTACTAAAAATATGCATGAAACCTGAGGGTGGGGTACTAAAAATCCGCATGAAACTCAAGGGGGAGTATCAATTTTTGATGGGCAATTCCAACAAAACTCCCAACCCCCCCAGCCGGTCACAGTCTCTGTCTATGTGTTACCAATAAAAATGCTATTTTGATTCTAAACATCATCTCAAAATAATTGTCTTACCAGGTAAAGACAGAAAGCTGCTAGAAGAATTGCTGATACAGTATCTTCCTATCCCCTTATTGTCATATGCTGTTTCGGCCCAGTACAAGCAATTACTCACTGGGTCATGAGTGATTGCGGTTGGTTGTTCAATGCGTGTTTTCACATCGACATTAACAGTTTCTGGACGGCCTCCTGATGCGGGGATTTGAAAAATGTCTTCTTCGATGTAGTCAACATAGTAAATGCTGGGACTGCTTTTCCCTGGAAAGAGTAAAAATAGCATGCAATTCATGCAAAGGGTCCTTGATATTTTTCCTCAATTTGGACCTCTTCAATATTCTACCAACAATCTATCAAGTTATGTATAAGAAAGGAAAAGATTAAATGACTTGCTAAAATGGCATTTTCTTTTCTTATAATATGAAAAGATATTGTTTATTTATTGAACAAGACTCCCCACTAAAATTAAAAGACTTTGACATTAAATTCCTATAAAGACATTTAACAAAACTAAATAGGCCACAATGTGGTGAATAGGATGTTATAAGACAGTTACTTTTTTTTCTTTCTTTATGAAATGAACCTGCAGGCAACTTTGGTATTCTGTGACTATGCACAAGAGGGCAGCACAGTCCAATTTTTGGTGGTGTATTCAGAAACCAGTTTTTGTGTGAAGTGCTGACAGCTCAGAAGAAATATGTTGAATAAAAGACAATTTCAGCACTGAGAAGCACAATATTGTAGCCAGGGATCCACTAGTACCATATTGATCACAAGGGCACATCTGTTGGGGTTGTAGTTTTGTCTGTGAAATGTTTTTGTGTGTACGCCAACTTTTCTTGTTGACAGGAAATGAAGCTGATAACAATGGTCTTGGAATGAATTCCAGGGACCCAAAAATGAATGATTCATGATTATCACCAACATTGTTATTCTCAGTTCCCCTTTTGTGCAATGCCCCTCCTCTATAGACCATCATCAGTAGTGAATCCAGGGGTGAGTTTAGGGGCTCAACTCCTCCCCCCTTGTTCCTGTACATTTTAATGTACAAAAAAGGGAGATCCCGATATTTTTAGTCCATTTTAATTTGTAAACCAGCCATCCGAAGTCTTCTGGTTCCGCCACTGATTTTCCAGTATCATATTGTTAAACCTACATGTATATAGATCGGTAACATATATTATGTTAATATGTAATAAGTTGAAAAAAAGCTGTGTAATATTGGTACAATTTCTATTTCAGTCTTGGCAAGGATATTAAAAACAGATAAATTCCAGTTTAGGTAATAAAACTATAAAAATAATACTTTACCCAATGTCAAAGAAATTCCTAGGATGCAGAAGAAAACCAGGTAATAAATTGAAGATGGTGTCATTTTCAAACCTTATGGTGTTGATTTATGGAGAGCCACTGTGCCGTGCATAACATGTCAGCACAAAATTAATGTCAGCACAATATTCAAGGTAATTGCATGCCCTAATTGCTTGACCCAGTGGTCCAGTTTATAATGCAGCAAGTATAACAGAATTGTTTTCCATGAAGACAACTTTTTTCATTCATATACAGTATAAATTTCTAAATGTGGCTCAACTGTCTATAGCTATCCATTACTAGTCTTATCCATATCTAACCATAACTATCCATTTATATTCTTTTGTATCCATTTAAATCTCTTTACCCCTTGTTTAAACAACAGTAATTGTGGTTAGCTATGGATAGCTATGGATTAGTGTAGCTAAGTTTAGCTTAAAATGGCTATGGATAGATAGCTAAGGCTAGATTTTACATGACGAGCCACTTTTAGAAATTTGCACTGTATTCACCATAACGTACACATTAGGGTGGCCCAAAAAACAAAATTTTTGATTTTCTATTCGCATACCCCCTCATTTTTGGAGAAATTGCCAAATAAGCACCCTGTAAAAATTTCAAGAAAATCGGTGAAGTCTTAGTGGTCTCTCAAGGCCCCTCCATTCTTAGCAAAAAGGAAAATTTCAACCATTTTCGCCAAGACGCGGTTCCTCATAACTTCGTCAATTTGTACAGTACTGCATTTTCATTGCCATGGTTGGATAGGTCTCAAAAAGAGCTTCAATTTGCATACCAACATTATTGGTCTAAGATAATATCTCAACTCCCATAGGCTCTTCAGTTTACACTTTCCATGAATGAAATTGTTGCTGAACCACCGATCCTGATAATAGCCAGGCTTTTTTTTTTTTTTTGCTGTAAATTGCTGTGATTCTTATTTTCCCAGTTCCAGAATGACCAAATATTTAAAAAAAAAAAGATTTTTGACCATGGGAATGCCCTATTTATGAGTGATGAAATTTTATGTTGAAGTTTGTCGCAAACTCGTAAAATAGCAGGGCCTGCAGGGGGGGAATTGTAGTATTTCAAATTCATATCTTCATCCAAATTTATTACATGGCAACATGATGGGTACCACCAGAAAGACAATATTCTTATGTTTCACATGATATAAATTATGTTGTCCTATATTTATGTCTTATGAAGTTAAACTATGAAATGCAACAGCCCCTCGCCGATGTTTTCAGCACTTTAGACAAAATCTAACATTAAAACTTTACAGCTCACAAAGCGGGTTTCTCCATGGTAAAATTTTTTTTTTATGTTTTATCGGGTCATCCTGCCTTTTGGAGAATAAGAACATGTTACTTGACAGTGAAATTTAATGGAAATCTTTTCTTGAACAGGTTTAGTCATTCAATAAACGCTTTTGCACATAAGCACTGTTAGCTGAAGAGTCCATGGGAGTCAAGATATCATCCTAGACCATTAATGTTGGTATGCAAATTGAAGCTAATTTTGAGACCTTTCCAACCATGGCAATTAGAATGTTGTTCATTAAAAATTGACAAAGTTGTGGCAAACCGCGTATTGGCGAAAATGGTTGAAATGTTTCTTTTTCGTGAGAATTGAGGGGCCTTGAGAGACCACTTAGACTTGACTGATTTTCATGAATTTTAACAAGGTGCTTTTTTCACCATTTCTCCTAAAATGAGGGGGTATGCGATGTGAATTTCAGAAAAAAATATTTTCCTGTACATTTTTAGGCCACCCTAGTACACATGGCACCAAAATCATTCAACCCGTTGATGTTTACCTAGAGAATCTTTAAGTAAACAGGTTTTGCAAAACAAGGGTGTGCTGGCATCAGCACACTACAGATTATTAAGTTTGACTGCATCACATACAAAACAACTCATACTAAATCGGCTTTAAAGCACAACTAAATCTGTTTGGCAATCTCCTTTTCATATGTGTGGGTCAAAACTTTTTTCAAATTATTCAACCCGCTGCTCCCATGCTATTCTAATAGTGAATAATTTCTGAAATTGTCGACCCCTATGCAAAATGCAAACTACTGATCAGATTTGGTGTCTGTCACAGCAGATATATTGTGTTGTCTTATATATGAAGTTATCATATATTTCATGATTTGATAGATGCTAATGTCACCACATTCATTTTCGCAAGACTCCTTAGCTATTTAGTTCAATGGGAAAGCATCAAGGGGTTGAATAATTCCGTTACCAACTGTAACATACAAGGGTTGTTCAGAAAGTTCAGTCCAATTGTTTTGCAGTCCTTTCTCTCTGAAACAGCTGAACGAAATGTTTAGAGAATTATATTCAGGCATTTCACTGCTAATTTTGAAAATATCATTCCTGTAAGAAATGTTTAGATTATTTTTCAGTTGTCAAGGAAATGAAAACACAGCTACATTTTTTTTTTACCTTATTCGACAATGTAGCGGCGTAAATAATGACGAAAAGTGTCGAAATGCAATCAATTATAACAAAAAACTTTTCGTGACAGTCTGACAGTATTTCAAAGAGTACACTCTAAGAACGAAAAGGTATTAGAACAACCAAATAAGGTGCTTCGTCTTGTCACAAATACAGCTCCCCATGGGGTGCCTGGAAGCACCTTTTCATAGGGTGCTTGGGAAGCACTCTAGGTCAAAGAACCCTGGGGAGTTTACAAGAACCCTACAAGGTTCTTCAGGGTAAGGGGTTTCTGGAACCTTTTGGGGTTCATGGCATGAGCAAATTTAGGAAAGGGGCCTCTTATAAGGATGCTTACAAGTGGTCCCTCACTTGGAATATTGTTTATAACTTTCATGTATTATATGGGTGTTCCGTACGGTTCACAGCGAGACAATCTCACTTTCAAATTGCCTGTGGCAAGTCGTCAGTCTGAAGAGTACATTCATCCTTAGATAACTGATGACTATTGTCAGAGGTAAGCAAAGGAGGCATCTGCTTGTGACAATGCCTCTACTGCCATTGTGTCTAATAGCAAAAAGTGCTTTTCAAAAGACTTTGGATATTCCAAATAGTACTATGAGGATATTTGAAAAGATCAAATATCCCCCAAGATGCTATTTGGATATTTCATCAGACCCTTTTTCATCAGATGATATTCCATCAGATGCTTTGCCTTACCATCTGAAGCTTTGGCTGGCCGTATGGTACTTTGGCTTCTGCCAATTATTCTCTGGGTCCTATTGTGACGTTACCATGCTATGCAGTAGAGTTGCTGTTCTTTTTCAGGAAAAACTTGTGATGTTTGCAGCCCTGACACTCGCTTATGACTAGCAGGAAAATTATGAAACTTTGGGGATATGTCAGTCAATACCTGAATTTTTTCACCTGATTTTCAGAATTCATCTATGATTTTTTTAGGAGTCAATAAGGCCATTTTTTTAAACATAAAAGATCGCGATTTTCACGTGCGTCATGCTGCTAAATTTTTTGCAATACATACAATGTTCAAAAACCTGACACTCAAATACCAAGAGCAGGAAAATTATGAAAGTTGGAAAATATTTCAGTAAATACCTGAATTTTATCACCTGACTTTCAGAATTTATCTACGATTTTTTTAGCAGTCAATAAGGCCATTTACTTAAACATAAAAGATCGCAATTTTCATTTGCGTCATGCTGCTAACATTTTTGCAAAACATACAATGTTCAGAGACCTGAAACTCAAATACCATGAATCAGAAAATTAAAAAATTTGGCAAATATTTTAATAGTTAAAACCTGAATTTTATCACCTGATTTTCAGAATTTATCTACGATTTTTGAAGCAGTCATTACGGCCATTTCTTTAAACATAAAATATCGCGATTTTCATGTGCGTCATGCTGCTAACTTTTTTGCAAAACATGCAATGTTCAGAGACCTGACACTCAAATACTATGTGCAGGAAAATTATGAAAGTTGGAAAATATTTCAGTAAATATCTGAAGTTTATCACCTGACTTTCAGAATTTATCTACGATTTTTTTGAGCAGTCAATAAGGCCGTTTCTGAAAACATAACAGATCGCGATTTTCATGTGCGTCATGCTGCTACCTTTTTTGCAAAACATACAATGTTCAGAGACCTGAAACTTAAATACTATGAAAAGGAAAATTATGAAAGTTGGGAAATAATTCAGTCAACACCTGAATTTCATCACCTGCTTTTTAGAATTTATCCACAATTTTTTTAACAGTCAATAAGGCCATTTTTTTAAACATAAAAGATCACGATTTTCATGTGCGTCATGCTGCTAACTTTTCTGCAAAACATACAATGTTCAGAGACCTGAGACTCAAATACTAGGAATAGGAAAATTATGAAAGTTGGGAAATATTTCAGTCAATATCTGAAATTTATCATCATCTGGTTTTCAGAAATTTTCTACAATTCATTTTGTGGCCAAAAACGTCTAATGTCGTTTGTATAAACACAAAAGATCGCACATTTTAGATCCGAAACAGCTTATTTCTTGGTTGCAAAACCTGCCATGTTTAGAGCCATGGAACTCACAGACTATCAATAGGAAAATCATGGAAGCAAGGAATACTTGAGTCAATACTTGAATTTTGTCACCTGGCTTTCAGAATTTGTTTAAGAATTTTATAGCAGCCGAAAACTTCATTTGTTTAAACACAAAACATCTCGAATTTCAGATCCGAAAAAGGTTATTTCTCTGTTGCAAAACATAGGCCTACCATGTTCAGAGCCGTGAAACTCACAGACTATCAATAGGAAAATCATGAAAGCCAGTGAATACCTAGGAAATAATTTTTTGATGAATCTGGACATATAATTATTATCAATATAGATCTACTCCAAGGAGAGGGGTCGGTGACTTCTGTACTAGATTGTATCTACGAGTGGGTTAACTCTAGCCTGTGTTAGTGAATTTCTGTGTTAGTTAACCGGATTTACAAAATTGGCTTGTGCTGTGTCAACAAATAACTGGTTAAGGTCTTTTTATTGTTATGAGGGACAATTAACCCAATTTTTACGTTGATTCCCAGGGGTTTCCCAAAAATATTCGCATCATTTGACATGGAAAAAAAAAGACAGAAAAAAACTATTTCCATGACAGTAAAAATGACCTCGCTCCCTCAATTTTGCATTTAAAGCCTTGAAATTGATAGAGCACCTTCCTGGGTACTTCTTGCGTCTTCGCTAAACACGGCATTAATTTCGGGTCAACCGTTTGTTTAATACGGCACTCTGACCATGGAAAAACAAATTTTTCACATGTCTAAATTTAGAGGGCTGGCGAATAAAATTTGTTCGATGTATCTTCACGCCCTTTGCAGCGTAGATGCAAACATCACTTGGCTACATCTTGTAGCAGTTTCATGACAATTGCATTAAAATGAAATTTTTTAAGAAAGGATTTTCTGCACCAAGAAGATTTTGGTTTTACGACTTTTTGCCATACATGAACTGGCCAACCTGTGCTGTCATCAAGTGACATCATCAAGTGACGTCATGGCCTGACGTCACTTCGTTTGCAATGACTGTTTTGTTTGCAAGCGTTTTCAGTGCCTTTTGTTTGCTTGCTGTTCAATATTATTGGATTAACATCCCCTTAAAAAAATTAATTTTCACGTCATTTGGGAAATAATTTTTAATGAATCTGGACAGAAATTATCAATATCTGCTTCACTGAACTAGAACTCAACCCATCCCTGGCAGTTCAGATTGACAATGACTTGACTTCCTTTGAGAAAAGATCAGGAATTTCATGAGACAGGCTAATTTAAGTAAATTTGGCTAAATAGATGTCATTTCACCGCCTGTCACCAGGTGTCTCTCCTGTGCCTGCACACTTGAGGAGTGCTGCCCCCCTTGTGTAGAAGAAAATATGGCAGTGCTTGACAGCCATCTCTTCTACAAATAGTGTCAAAATAGTTTCTAACCATGAGGCACTATTTGTCACTATTTGATGTAGAAGAGATGGCTGTCAAATATATTAGGACAAAGTTTCTAACATAGCACATTAGAACTTATGGAAAAGTTCAGTAGAAAATGTGGCTTGGTTGCACTTTTTGGATATTTTGTAGGGATATTGGCAAAGCATGGTGAGGGGAGTAGATATTATGACAAAGACCTATTTTAGTGTCTGGCATGCAAAAGGCAGCCCGATTTGCAAATCGGGCATGTAGACCTATCGGCTGTAACAGCATCTTCACCTTCTCAGCATTTTATATATATATATTCTTTTATTGACATCTATAAATATCACAATTGATACATATGTCATTTGTAATGGGAAAAAGTTAAATAAAATATAAAAAAATAGTATTAATTATATACAAGATTAACTATATACATAAAATTGATTATACACATGTTATAAATAGCTAAAATCAAGTGAGCATATTGTTACAAACGTATACGAGTAATAGTACTTTTGTGTTAAAAAGAGCACTCAGCAAATGATTAAAACAAATACAAACTAGGTTCCAGCCACCCAAATAGTTATAAAATAAAGTTGATATCAAACACCAATTAATATAGATAACAGTCAATAAAATACACACACCACTGACACTGATCACATACAAATAGCCATTTCAGGTTATTAAGAAAATTATGATTAATTATATATATAAGACATAAGCAAAAGACATACAAGTTAACAAATTTATAGATTAATTAATAAGCAAAAGACATATAAGTTAACAAAGTTATAGATTAATTAATAATGCTTGATATTTCATATTTGATCATTATTTACAAAACATGCATCAAATTACATACATTGTTGCTTTAATATTGATCATACTGCTATACTGAATAGTTCATTTTATGTTAGAAATAGCTTATTTCTTAAAGTGTACATTATATGTTAATTATCATAATTATCATGATTGTGTATTATAAGTGACTGTGTGGATGTAGGAGATATGCTTTAAATTTAAACATCAGCCTGAAGTAAAAATTTCCCTAGAGTATTTAGTAGGTCAGGTTCCTTACTTTTCATTATTGATGTAAACTTGTCACTGTCATTTAAATACAGAAAATTGTTGATAAATTTAGCAGCTGTTGAAAACAGGTTTTCACGAAACGATTCATTAGCAGGGCATACCACAAGACAATGGATTTCATCCTCCACCATATTTAATGAACACTTTTCACATATTCTATTTGCTGCAGGAATCACTGGCTTTTGATGTCTGCCTATTTCAATTTGTAGACTGTGAGAACTTGTCCTGAATCTTGCAATCTTAGTTAACACTTTGCGGTTTTGTCGCAGCCTGAGATATGGCTCTAATCTACAGTCAGTTTTAAAGAGCTTATATGTTCTAAGTTTTGGTTGCTGTGTACTATCATTTATAGATATGAATAATTGTTCCTGTTCTATTTCATAAAGTTTTGATTTTACAATTCTACATATGCTGTCAATGTCTAAGTTAGTATTGTTAATTGTTTCATATTCTATGTTACAAGAGCTTAAAATGTTTATTATTTTACTGAACCAATTAGTTTCATTAGCTCTGTTCGTATGAGTATCTTTCTGAATTTGTAGACATCTCCTTAACAGACTACCATCTGGTGCATTTTCTAATCTCATCCAATAATCGTTCGTTAGAAACCATAGGGGCGTATCTGCATTCGTTAGAAACCATAGGGGCGTATCTACATTGTATTTTCACTGCAGATACGCCCCTATGGTTTCTAACGAACGAATTGACCATTCTAACTTTTTGTCTAACATGCAATGGAAACCTACCAGTTTCACCATAAACAGCCAGAGATGGTGTTTGTTTTCTAACACCTAACATACATTTTAGATAGCCAAGTTGCAGAACTTCTAATTCAGATACAGGTTTTTCACTACTCCATATTTCACTGTTGTACTCAAGCATTGGTAGAACATAAGTATCAAACATTCGCAAAGATACAATTGGGTCCATGTGTCCTAGGACTTGCTTTGAATCACTCTGTAGGGCAAAAAGTGCCTTTTGAGCTTGCACTGACAGGTATTCTGACTCATAATTGAATGCTCATGTGAGCTGGATATTCAGTATATGTAAAAATCCTGCTTGCTACATTTTAGTCAGAATGTGTCTGAATTTCAGAGGACTGAAATAATTACACATGAGTTTTAAGCCACATGCATTGTAATTGAAAATGTTCTTTCAAGAGTGTAGTACATATTCAAATGAACATTATGATACATTTTGTTCATTTAATATTAAAATTATGCAATAACATATTTTACGAATTGAATGAGCTCCTGACTTTTCTTCAGATTTAACCTGTTTTCATAAGGATTTCCTGTACTATAAACTGCAAGTTTATTGGAATACTTAAGCAAAGTTGATCTGGAGATTTCGGAAGGCCGGATTTACTTTTTATATGACTTTTATGGACGTTTTATATGACTTTTATGGACGTTTTTATGTGAAATCATTGGATTTTCATATAGGAATTTTGCCATTGCACCTGTGACAGTGAGGTGTGAGCCACTGTGAAGACAGCATTACAATGGGTGACAATGGTGACCCAGTTGGAAGCAATGACAGTGGTGACCCAGTTAAAAGCACAGCTGGACAATGCATTATGAAAGAAACAGCATGTCAAACAGAGGAAGATAGAACTTTTGCAAAAGACACTCTCAGAAATTGCACTAAGGACTGCACATATGAAGGCAATGAACCACCACAGGCACGCAAGAAAGGTCAGTGTGATTGGGTCAGGTGCTGTCTCTGCACCCACTGGTACCATCCTGAATGTGTTGCTTTGCCCCAGGACGAAACTAATGGTGTGTGGTCATGTCCAACCTGCAGATGTGTTGCAAATGATGTAAGCTTGTTGAAGAATCAAGTAGCAGAGCTTCTAGAAATTGTGAAACGAAATCACCTGAACATCACTGATTTGGTGTCAGGTCAACGTGACATTTTGAAGGCTGTCAAGTTTCCAGCAACGTCTCTCTCAACCTCCTCTGATACCTCGACCACAAACCCACCCCCTGCCAAGAAGGTATCACTTTTGATTGGAGATTCAATAGTGAAAAATGTGAAATCCAAGTCTGATAAACTGTTGATTAAATCGAATGTGCCTAAGCTACAAAACATAACCAGTGAGTTGGAAAAATGTGAAAACCTGGAGAATGTTTACATAGTGAATGGCACAAATGATTGTAAAACAAATGAAGACACAACAACAATTGTTGAGACATTTAAAACTGCCATTTGTGAAGCTAAGAAGAGGGCAAACAAGGTCTATGTCTCAAGTATCACCCCACGCACTGATAATCCTGAAATCCAAACAAGAATCAATGTTGTGAATCAGATGCTTGTGGTACTGTCGAATGAAGAAAAGGTGATGTTCATAAACAACGACCGAAATTTCACTTTCAAAGATGATTCAGTTGACATGTCTCTGTTGCAAAAAGATCATTGCCAACTGTCCCACCAGGGCACCGAACGTCTTTTGTCGAATTTGGGACTGCAGGATCTAGCATGCAGTAATCATGTTCAGCAGGTGAATACTGAAGGTCTGGTCGAACCCTGGAACACAGTTGTGAACCGAAAGAAGAAAAAAGCTGAGAAACATAGTCATCCTGGTAAATCAAGCAATGCTGCTGATGCTGAAACAGGAGCTGAGGCCGATGCTAATCTCTCAACTCCAAGCTCCTCAAAAGATGGCCCTCCCCCACCTCCCCCTGCCCCACCAAAGCCTCCGATGTCCAAGAGGAAAATCATGTTCCAAGGCCATCGTCATCCGCTCTCTAACTAACTTTTTTGCTTGTGAACTCAGCATTTATGACCGATCATTTGCTAGTTCTGAAGCTGCTTATCACTACAGAAAAGCTATGGAATATGAACTGTGGGATTCTGCTGTTGACATTGCTGACTCACAGAGAGCCATTGATGCCAAGCGAATTGGTGATGAAATTGAAACTGATGAGCACTGGTGGAATATTCGAGAGTCAGTGATGATGGAGATCCTCACTGCAAAAGCCAAACAATGTCCCGAATTCAAAAACACTCTGCTTGCATCCCAAGGAAATGATCTGGTTGAAGACACCCCCCACGACTTCTGGGGCCGAGGTAGACTTCGCAAAGGCCAGAACAAGCTAGGCAGGCTCCTAGAATTTCTGAGGTCGGAAATATCTGAAGAACCAAAATCGTACAAGATAGACCGAACCGCACAGCTTAATCGAAACTCAACAAGATCCACACGCAATTCCAACTTAAGGCAGAATGATCCTGGATGTGGATTCTGTGGCGAGCGGGGCCACAGCAATGACACCTGCAGTCATGGACGACCCATAAGATGCAGAAACTGCAATGGATACCGACACAAGGAGAAACACTGTTGGTTTGACTCACAATAGGCCATGGGCCATGGTGACTTGGCCACAAGAGACCTTGAACAATGTGTTTGCGAAGACAACTGCTCTGCACTCATGAATGCCACAAAATTTGACAATAATGCAAATGTATATGACTGTTCTCCCAATGATGATAATGTTTGTGCTACTGATGAGGTAACTAGTAACCAGGTGACACGCGGATTTCTTATTGACTGTGATGAAAATCAAATGTTTCATGAATGTTCTTATGCTGGTAATACTGCTGATTCTTTTAACAATCCACATGATCAAGATGAACTGGCTTTATTTTGCAAGAAAAATTATAAAAAACTTAAGATTTTTCATTTAAATGTAAATAGCCTCAGAAACAAACTGCCTGATGTGACCCATCTTCTTGAACATGTTGATGTACTTTGTATGACTGAATCAAAATTAGATGATTCATTTCCGCATGCTCAGTTCATTGTTGATGAATTTAAAATTATACGCAGGGACAGAAATGAGCATGGAGGTGGTATTTTCTGTTATGTCAGATCTGTCATTCCACATAGAAGCAGACCAGATCTCTCTTTTAATGAGTGTGGTATTGAATCTGTTGTTATTGAGATTACAACAAAGACGAAAAAGATTATGATTGTATGTATATATAGGCCTCCTTCTATACATGTAAAATATTTAAGGGAAGCAATTGACTACATATACTCTAAATGTCTTGTTGAATGCAAACATGTGTACATGCTTGGTGATTTGAATGTCAATTTTCTGAAACAGCCAAATGATTTAACCCACACCATTGAATCACTCAATCTGTGTAATCTGATTAATGGTCCCACATGTTTTAAGAATGTTTCTTCCCCACACTGCTTGATGTAATCTTAACTAACTCCAAGTGTGGAGTTGCTGATCGCTTTAATCTTAATGTTGGAATCAGTGATTTTCACAATCTTGTAGGACTTGCCACTAAAATGCATGTTCAAAGAAAGATGTTTAGAACGATCACATATAGATCATACAAACACTTTGACATTAATGCTTATGTAAATGATCTTCAAATTGCACCCTTTAATGTATCAGAAATATTCGATGAAGTTGATGACAGACTATGGTATCACAACTCATTACTGAGATCTGTGATAGATCAACATGCTCCACTGAAAACAAAGAAAACTAATGGTCAAACAGCATTTTATATGAATGATGAATTACGAAAAGCTATTAATGTCAAAGGCTTGTTGCAAAGAAGGTTTAATAAGTTGCCAACTAATCAAAACTGGTCAATTTTCAGGGCACAAAGAAATAAGGTCAACAAAATGAAAAGAATGTCTATGAAGCTGTATTTTGATAGAAAATGTAATAATGTATCACTAAATGGTAATAACAGCAAGACCTTTTGGGACACAGTAAAGCCCTACTTCTCACAAAAAATCACTAGCAGAAATGATCCAGTGTCCCTGCTTGATAATAATGATTGTATTGTTAACAAACAAGACATTGTGTGTAACCTATTCAATGATTACTTTGTTAGTATCACAGATGACATGTGTGAAAACTTAGTTAATGACCCAACAATTGAATGTTTGGAAACTCGTTACTCAACTCACCCAAGTGTGACAAAAATCAATTCACAGTTTTCAAATGATAGAAATGAAAAAGTACCTTTTGCTTTTCACAGTATTCATCCTGATCAAGTCATGTTGAAACTCAGAAGTCTTGACAAAAAGAAAGCTTGTGGATTTGATCTCATCCCAGCAAAATTGATTAAGTATGGCGCAGAAGTACTTTGTTACACATTAACTCCTATTATCAATCTCAGCTTTCACTCTGCAACTTTTCCTAGCATTCTCAAATATGCTGAAGTCTCACCCATTTTTAAAAAGGATGATCCTCTTTTAAAGGGAAATTACCGTCCTGTAAGCGTTTTGACCTCTATGTCGAAAGTATTTGAAGGTTTAATATCAGACCAATTGAATGATCACTTTGATACTTTATTCAACAACTCTCTTGCTGCGTATAGGAAGAAATACAGCTGCGAGCATGTCTTACTAAAGTGTATTGAAGAATGGAAAAAGTCCCTGGACAAGGCGAGAGTATTGGTTGTTTGTTAATCGACTTAAGTAAAGCATTTGATTGTTTGCCACATGGGCTCCTTACCGCTAAGTTGCTTGCTTATGGTTTAGATAAAGATGCTTGTAAACTTGTACTCAGCTACTTATCTGACCGAAAGCAAAGAGTGAAGTTATGCAATTATAAAAGTGAATGGAAAACATTACCAAGGGGTGTCCCCCAAGGGTCACTATTGGGACCTTTGCTATTTAATGTATTCATTAATGATTATTTTGAGTTTGTTGACTGTCAGGTATACAATTACGCTGATGATGTCACTCTTAGTTGTCATAATGTTAACCTAACAATGATTAAGGAAAGTCTAGAGCAAGGTGCTTTATTATCGATTGAATGGTTTAAATCAAACTTTATGAAGGCAAATCCTGCGAAGTTCCAAGCCATGACCATTTCAAAACATGATCATGCCATAGATATTGTAATTGATGGCAATGTTATTGAATCTTCTGATTGTGTGAAACTTCTAGGCGTTCACATTGATAATAGGCTGACATTTAATAGTCATGTCTCAACTTTATGTATAAAGATAAGCAAACAAATTAATGCACTCTGCAGGATGTCTCGACACCTAAATGAAAGATCTTTGCTTATGATTTATAATACTTTTATTAAGTCAAATTTCAATTATGCGCCCACAGTATGGCACTTGTGTGGCATAGGGAATACTAGGCGAATTGAAAAGTTACAAAAGAGGGCGCTAAGAGTAATATATAAGAATCATGATTTGAATTATAGTGACCTTCTTGAAGTGACTAAATTGTCCACTCTGTATTTAGAAAGGATAAGAAAATATCTTACCATGGTTTTCAAGATTAATCAGGGTTTAGCAAAACCCTTTTCATCTGATTTTTTTGAATATGTCTCTACATCGTATGATCTCAGGGATAAAATTATGCTAAAAGTACCACTGTGTAAAACAAGCAAATATGGTTTAAATTCAATGTTGTTTCAAGGTGCTACTTTGTGGAACAAGCTGCCATATGACTTACGAGAATGTAATGATTTATTTTTGTTTCGAAATGCTATTGAAAAATGGAATGGGCCAGCATGTTCATGTGGATCATGTATTTTATGCATAGGTTTTTAACATCTTTTGATGATCTTCAACTTTTAATGTCTCTTAATTATCTGTTTTATTGTTAGTGTATACTGATTGTTTTATTTGTTATTTGTTATTATTGTCTTAGTCGGTTACAAGCCTGCGTGCTTATGTTTATTGTTTTTAACCATATACCGACGTTAAATAAAATTTTACTTTACTTTACTTACTTTACTTTACGAGTTCACGTCTGTTATAGGTGGGGCCACATGCATAACAATTGAGAATTTATTGCAAAAGCTTTGCATTATAGATGACTCCACTTGTCCCATGTAAGAAAATATCACAAGCCAGTTCATTAAAGACCTATCGTGATGTAGATTAACCCAATTACTTCACTTACCTAATTAAACAATCCCTATAAAGGTGTGCAATAAACCTAAACAGTATATTCTAACCAATTCTGCAATCTTATTTACTGTATGCAAGACTTCCTGAGTCAGACAAAGAAATTGCTGTTTGCTCAACCAAGTCCAAATTCCTGATTCAGATTTGTTTAAAGATGCTGAGTTTCTCAGGATTACACTAATTAGCATGGGCTGCCCATTGCACTGAGGCTGGTGAATAGTACATTTACCACTCCTGGTCATGATTTTAAGAACTGCTGGTAAATCAGTGTGGCATCTGGTTTCTGGCGGTTCCTCAGTTAATGTAGCATTGCCCCTCTTGACAAGTCAGTCCTCTGTACAGGCAGTTGAGAGTAGCTGGCTGCAGTTGCATCTGGTAAATTCTAAGTGAATGGGTATAAAATTGGAAACTGGGACAGCTGCCTATTACGTCTGTGTTCAGTAGAAATGCCCACCAATTAATAAGCAGACGTGAAAGAGAGCAGCTCTGGTGTAAATATATTGCTGTCAGCTGCCTCACAGATACACCTTCAGCATTCTGTTGAAGCTGGCATGGCTACCTGTCTACAAGTTGACCGCTACTTGCTGCCACCTAGGGTGCAAAATCCGCGAGCTCCTGTGAGCGGTCAACAGAATTTCGATCACTGGAAGAAACCAGGACAGTGTGGAAGAAACCAGGACAGTTCCATCATTTAGTGATGGTCTAGTTTATTTCCAAAAACTCTGCAAGTGTCTAATCTGACTTTGGTTTGCTTCAATTTTAAGCAGACAGCTTGTAAATACCAAAAAAAGTTGGAACTATTTCTTATCATGGAGGATGTATACATTGTAGCTCACATATATTGCCAGTATAGAGGGGGCCACTTGTGGCATGGACAAGACATTTTGCCGAGCTGTCTCTGTTCGGGACTGTCAAGTGGCAGCAGAATGCTGACAGTCCCTGGAAAATCGAATAGGGTCAACAATAATTTGATCTTTTTTGGACAGATCACCATATCAGGTTGAACAACAGCTGTCCATATTACTACGCCAAACTACTTTCACAAAGCATGGATGCTGGCAAATATCCAGTCCACTGCTTTGAATGAAAATGTTTGGAAATCATGAGACAAAAAGAAAGTTTTGAAACTTTAGCATACACTTTGCCTGTGAAAGGCATGATTTTACTCATCAGAAGTTAGATGGTATTCAATCTACTTATGCCATTTAGTGCATGTTAAATTGTGGTCAAAAAAGGGTCCAAAAAGAATGCATTCTCACTTATTCACATGTCCATACAAAGCCGATGTTTTTGCTTTGTGATATCAAAAAGGCTCAATTATATTTATTCTATAACTTTATGGAGATTTATGAACTAGGACAACAATATAATTCACAATTTCATAAAAGCTGTGTTACTCTCAGCAAAATGTCTTGTCCATGCCACAAGTGGCCCCCTCTATACTGGCAATATATGTGAACTACAATGTATACATCCTCCATGATAGAAAATAGTTCCAACTTATTCTGGTATTTACAAGCTGTTTGCTTAAAATTGAAGCCAACCAAAGTCAGA
Organism: Platynereis dumerilii; assembly: GCA_026936325.1. NCBI lineage: Eukaryota > Metazoa > Annelida > Polychaeta > Phyllodocida > Nereididae > Platynereis > Platynereis dumerilii. The sequence goes on from JAPTHN010000013.1 coordinate 32,348,058, forward strand.
TTAGACACTTGCAGAGTTTTTGGAAATAAACTGGACCATCACTAAATTTAGGAACTGTCCTGGTTTCTTCCACACTGTCCTGGTTTCTTCCACTGATCCAAATTATGTTGACCGCTCACAGGAGCTCGCGAATTTTGCACCCTAGGTGGCAGTAAATGGCGGTCAACTTGTAGACAGTTTTGCCGAGTGTAACACAGCTTTTATGAAATTGTGAATTATATTGTTGTCCAAGTTAATAAATCTCCATAAAGTAACAGAATAAATACAATTGAGCATTTTTGATATCACAAAGCAAAAACATTGGCTTTGTATGGACACGTGAATAAGTGAGAATGCTTTCTTTTTGGACCCTTTTCTGCTGCCACTTGACAGTTCCGAACAGAGACAGCATGGCTACACTTACCAGGATATGTGGCTGGAGGCAGGTAAGTAAAGTCAGTGGTGTATCTAGGGGGTAGGCCTATGGCCTTCCCATAAGGCCTGAAGTTGACATAGAGGAGATAGGAAAACCCCAGAGTGCTGCCCATTCGCCTCATGTAATGCCTGCTCTTCCACCCTGGCCCTGGGTCACCACCTTCGCTTTCCCACAGCAGACCAGCTTGTCAGTTAGGCACTGCCTGGCATTTTTACGCAATAGCCCAGCTGCCCAAATATTTCGTAATTTTCCATATCCAGTTTCAGAAACCATTGAAGGATGGTGAAGCACCCCATGCACCTTGTAACGTGTGATACACCTCTCGTGTGATGCACCCTATAATGTGTGATGCACCTTTTTTTCATGCACCCCTTGGTTGATGCACCAAAACGATGATGATGAACCTTGTGCACCCCAAAGGTTTTTACATCCACCTTGCAGGTGTTTCGCTCCACCCCTCGCACCTTTTTTCTTAGAGTGTATATAATATTTCATTCCAAAAAGGTATGTACATGTTCAACCCATTTGCTGAGGCAATGGTCTTTCAAACTGAGCATTTCCTAAATCTGGGAGTTTCAGGGGACATGGGTGGCCTTTCATTTGCTATTCATGTATTAATGAGTTTCATATCACTGATATCTGAGCTCATATCATGAGATTTTTGTACCAAAAGTTATGATAGTGAAATACCTGAATATAAAGTTCTGTGTAAATTCCATTCAGCCACCTCAGAGAGAAAGGTCTGCCAATTTTTTTTTTTTTTTTCAGAACTTTCTGAACATCCCTCGTACAGTCAGCACAATAATCACGTGCACGGAACTGGCTTTTCATCATATTTCAATTCCTATCAATATTAATTTTCCTAGGAATTTCGAACTGTGAAATTTGATGTAAAAAAAAATTAACACACTTCAGCCTACCCCCTAAACAACATTTATGAAGATGAAATACCTGCTTTATGTTGTTGTTGTTTTTTTTTGTTTTTTGTTTTTTTTTTCAGAGTTAAAATTTTGTAAACTTTATGCTTTATATTGTGGGGATTCTACTATTCACTGTAGTTCAGCACAAAAATGTTGAATTTGATCACTACACAAATTCATATTGATCACTGCACATTTAACATTGATCACTGCACATTTTGGGATCATTGCACGCTTATTGTATACCCTGATAGAGACTGGGTTTGTAATTTATCTAGAATTTCAGAGGGTGCATCATTCACAATTTTCGGTATTCTATTTTTGATTGAGCTATTTGAAATATTGTTTAGTAGTCGTGGTATAACTAAGTTACGTCAGTCTCTGGTAGGGTAGGGATGAATGTCTGACTGCCTTGGAAAATTCATGTTGAGGAAATAATTTGGGACATTTCGACTTCTTAATTTATAATAAAATTTAAACTCTTGAATGTATAGAATACCTTCTAATTTCAGAATATTCATTCTTTTAAATAAAGGGTCAGTATGAGCATTATACTTACTTTTACTTATAATTCGTACAGCCCTTATCTGAATTTTGACAAGCTTATTGTGTCTTACTCCCCATGTTAAAATACCATATAATAGAAGCGAGTAAATGAGGGAGTTAGGGGAGACTGGGGTAAGTTGTGCCATTTTTTTTGTCAGGCTGATTTTCCGAAAAACCAAAGCTTAATCATGCAAACTGAAAATCAGACATCAAAATATAATACGTTGGCCAGAAACAACCAAAGTTTCAGGGCAGTCCGACCATTGAGAAGGTCATGACAGGCATTTGAAAAAAGTAGGTCAAGTGGCACAACTTGCCCCGGTGCCGGGGTAAGTTGTGCCGCGTGACGGGGTAAGTTGTGCCGCCTAATTTATTCCAAAAAAATAGTGTATTTCACACGTTTCTTCAGATAGATCATTTGTATCATGTTTTTAACGTATGACTGACATGTTACATGAAACTAATCAGACATTTATGAGCCATTTTATACACAAATTAAAAATGCTGAAAAAAACAGAATTATTTATTGTTTAGAGGGTGTTAATACTCTTTTAACATGTGTTCCTTTCAGTGTAAGTTATTTCACAACATTTTTAGGCCTTGCGTAAAATTTGGACAAAAAAGATGAATAAAATATTAATTCCTATGTCATACCATTGGCACAACTCACCCCAATCAAAACGGCAAAACTTACCCCAAATTGATTTTCTGGATTAAACTGGTTGTCAAAAATAAACAAACAATGCAAAATGAAATCTAACAACAGAAATGTATAGATATACCTCTTAACTCCATCCTACCAAAGGGACATCATCTAATTACAAATACCAAATGACTGAGAAACCCGAATGTCAGTCCTCGGCACTTCAAGTTTTCAGCAAGAAAATTGAATTTATTAGTGTAGCTTTTCATACCATTATATTTGGTAGTTTTTTTCTTGGTGCCTGATGATGTTTACCAAGTGGGTATATATGGGTGGCATTGCCTTCTTTGCCCAGTTCTTCATTTAACCCCAACAGTGGGCGGCACAACTTACCCCGTGGCACAACTTACCCCGGTCTCCCCTATATAGTTTCAGATGGCAAGTATGATTTGACACAGTTCATTACCCCTAACGTTTTGACCACTTTCATTTGAATTTTATGTACATGCTCATTCCAAGTCAGACATTCATCCACAGTAACGCCAAGAAAATCAAAAGTTACCACTCGTTCAAGTTTGTCACCATCTAAGAATAAATTCATATCATTAACAATCTTGTTCTTAGGCCGAAAGAGCATAATTTATATTTTGTTTTAGAAACATTGAGAGATAACTTATTAAGCTTTAACCAGTACTAATCTTTTCAAGTTCATTATTTAACTTTGACTCGTGACTGTTGATCTCATTCTTGTTTGTGGAGAGCATAGTTAACAAAGTTGGGTCATCTGCGTACATAACAAATTTGAAAACATGCGTGGACCTGTCAAAATCATTCATATAAATAAGAAGGAAAAGAGGACCTAATATAGAGCCTTGGGGTACGCCTGTTTTTATAGATAATAGTTCAGATTTTAACCCATCATATTCTACAAATTGTTGTCTGTTAGTCACATGAGACTGACAGAGCCTGTATGCATTTCTTGTTATTCCATAATGAATGAATTTACTAAGTAGTATCGAATGATCAAGAGTATCAAATGCCTTTGACAGGTCCAGGAATATGTTCAAGGGTGTTTTTTTATTTTTTAAGCCATCGACCACTCTGTCTATATTCTCAATATAACTGCATATTCTGTATTATGCTTTTCCCTGAATCCATATTGACTACGAAATATTAGGCCAAAAGATCAAAATAGATATTTAGTTGCTGATGCATAACTTTTTCAAAAACCTTTGATGTGGCTGGTAGTACTGAGATTGGGCGATGATTTTCTATGATGGTTTTGTTGTCTTTTTTATGAACTGGAACGATTCATGCAATTTTCAATTTCTGTGAAAACATTCCTGTCTTAATTGATTGATTTATGATAATTTTCACCATGTAATGGCCCCGCCTCGGGCCATTTCTAGATACGCTCCTGTTCAAGTGTTCATTGGTTTGTGTGTGGTTTTGCTGAGATGAGCTGAGATGTAACAGGCACAATTCTCCATATGTGATGGGGGGAGGGTGGGTCTAGTGGTAGCGTGCTAGGCTGCCAATCAGCTGGGTCCAGGGTTCGAATCCCGCTCTTGCCGGGTCACCTGAGCCTATGTTGGGTGGCTGTTTCAATTGTCCTTCGCCTCATTGCTGTGACCCCCCCTGTCCTAATTAGCCTCCCAAGTGAATAAATACAGGACGTAAAGCCCCAATCATCCATCTCCATACGTGAATGCTTGTAAGTGAGATGGACACATTTTTTTGTGAAGTTCCTTTATTTTATCGCACATTTTGAACAGTGATAAAGGTTTACTGACAGTACTCAGAATAAAATGCAGATCCATGTAGTGTGTCGAAGACAGACAGTCACAGTAGCAGTTTCTTATTTCTTTAAAAGTTCTCAAGCTGCAAAAAATATTAAGTAAAAGATAAAAGTCGCTCACATTTTTGACACATCATAATAATATTATTGATACGATGCCAATGGCATCTGAAATGTTTATATTAGCAAATGACAAATTCATTTATATCATGTTTTCTTAGAACCATTAGACATCGCCAAGATACTTATACCATCGCAAAAGTTGGTATCTACCTGACGATTTTACATGTTAGTCTGGCAGATTATGAAAACCATTCTGCATTTTGTGATAAAGCTCTGAAATTTGGCACATGGGAAGCTGATGGCTTAAACTATATTTTAAAGATTGGAGGCATTTTGTATTGCTACCCTGGTTGCCATGGTAACCAAATTTGTTATTCAGTTCAATAATCACACAATTATCCATTTAGGGTGGCTGTGATATATATTTTTAGGGGGAAAACCCTATATTTCTTTTGCTTGGACCCTGAATAAAAATATTATTGAAGCTTTAGACATATACATACACAATAATAAATGTTTCCATGGCAACCAAATACAAATTCAGGCAATTAATGAGCAACACATCTTAAAGGAAGTGAAAAACCGACATATGCCTTTTTTTCACATCTTAGGCTCTCAATGCAGTTAGTATATACTACTTCCTAGGCCAAAAGCCATTGGTTGCCATGGTAACCGCCAGATGGAAACATTGCGCGAATTGAAATATTGGTATTTACAATCAATTTATCAGTCAAAAAACTTAACAAAATTGTAGTGTTTCATCCACTTCTAATAGAGCAGACCAATTGATAATCTAATATTAATTGATCTATCAAGATGACTGGCTACTCATCGTCTAGCTTATGTGACGTCACCATGGCAACAGCACTCTGCTGAGCTCCGTTCAGCTGCTTCCTTGTGGTTTTTTTCTTTAATAATTTTTCACATTGGCAGCTTCGTTTGCCATTTGTGCCAGCTATGTTAGGGCTAGAAACTTCTGGTTTGCTGCATTGGATTTGCCAGGAAGTGTGCTATAATCTGATATAGATTCAGGTTTCTGCTGCGAATGGAAAATATCTTTGGGTGATATTTTGCAAGTATTGTATAATTTCTCAAAGTGACTCTGTGTTATATAAATACATTTTTGTATCAATTTACTGTGTGGTAGGATCCCTTGTCTATATCAATATATTGTTCCTCACTTTATTTAGAAATAAATGATTAAAAAAGTGATAAATTGTATCACTTAACTTAATTTTTTATATGTACTAAATGTGGTTTTATTGAGAATTTAGATTTTTTTGGGCTAATGACCCATAGAGCGGGTATCCAAGGCTGAAGATACAAAATCAATTTTTTGTCAAAATTTCACACAAAAGGCATTATTATAATTCAGGATATATTAATGGTAGAGACTTGTGTGTAATGTTGTTGGAAAGCAAATTTGATCTGCTTGATATTTGTATTTATTTTGTTTTCCACAGCTTTGATGCCGAGTATGAAGAGGATTTTTCTGCCATTTATGCTTTACATACACTTGGTGCCATTAATAGCAATTTGCCATTGTGTTTTGCAGATGGAAATGTTTCTCTACAGACTCAGGAGCTTGATCATTTTAGTTCTTTCCAAATTTTAGCCTGAATTTTAAGTTCCATTTTTGCAGGAATTGGCAGCCAGTGCAAGTTTTTCTGACAGTCCGTGACACTTTCTTGTCTTTTTTATCATTCAATGAAATGGACTGCAGATTTTTGTGCAACTTGAAGTTTATTCCCTAGGATTTTGCTGATAACATGCAGCAATCCATTTCCGTGGCGTAAGTGAGGAGTAACTAGTGCATCAACTGCAGTTTTTTTTGGGTCCCTATCCAATGCCTTCCTAATCTTTGAGATGTTTTCAAAATTAAAGTAATCATTTCTACATATTTTTTGACTTGCTTATCCATTGTTGCCCCTTGTCAAAGAACAAACAAAGATTCTCAACACTGCCTGATGCTTTGATCTCAATGTTGTTTATATACATTGGTTGACGAGACCTTCAGTTTCTTCAGTTGATGACGAGTGCCAATTATTAGAAGTTCAGTTGTGTCACCATTGTTTTTACAAAAGAAAGAAGTTTCTGATTTCTGTTGTGCACTTCTCCATTTTCTTCACAGTATTAGTTTGATCATCATGGTTGGTTTGCGAGAAAGTATTTATTTGATCACCAACATACTTGTCTTCCTTAATTTTGTTTCTTTTGCCAACTTCACTGAATGGTGCAATGTAGGAGTTGAATGGACCTAGCTTTGCTGCTTGTGGGACTCAATACTTAAGACCTAGTCTATCTGAAACAATATTGTTGTTAGTCAATTACTGTCATCTTTGTGAAAGGGTAGGATTTGAACAAATTCAAAGCATAACTTTGAATCCCATACTTGTGGTTCAGTCGAGATATGGTAATGCAAGCCATTAAAGTCTCAAGTTCTGGGCAGTCATGAGGGTTTATTGATGAGATGCATACCACAGCATTTCCTATCTGGAGGCAAAACTAACTACCAGTTTTCAACTGACACCAATGAATGGGTTGACAAGTTGCCCATCTGTTTCATTGTTTCCTTCAGTGATTTCCAATTGGCTAAGATTGTGGCTTGTTGACAAAAATAAAGTAAAAAATAAAAGATCCCTCACATGGGATAGATGTGTAACATGTTAAGGACTCTCGCTCTCTCTCTTGTTGCATTTCATGCAGGGAAAGAATTTCAGAACATCAATGCCACTGAAATATCCCAGTCTCTAGGCAGAGACAAATGTCAAACTTTTCCTGAGCATGTTCCATGCCATTAGAGGCTGCAATCCTGTTTCCCCCTTCTCCGGAAAAAAAGCAAACGAAGAGCTTTATCATCATGGAATGCATCTGAAGTTCAATTTTGAACACATTCAGTGCAATATCGTATCACTCCCCAAAACATCACAAACATGTTTTGCATCGCAAATGTGGCCAATGTTCTTCCTGTTGTAGAAGTTTGTTATTTCATTTATGAAACAGGGAGTGAGGACACATTGAGACAAATCATGTTAGATAACAAAGACAGATATATTGAAAATATTCCCCCAGCACAGAATGCTTTGCAACGAAGGACACTGAGCATAGGCAAATTTCGCGGGGAGTCAGGTGGTGCTGCAGCCCTCTGTGGCATTAGGGCAAATGGCAAACCCTGGCAAATCTGGATCAGTATCATGACAGATCCATTGCCCTGGTCACATCCGTAACATGCTAAAATTTCAGGGCAAAATAGCGGCAGCTCCCCGCGAAATTATCGTCCCGCACACCTATGACACTGAGAGCAGCTTATCAAGCAGGAAATATATTGTATTAGTAAGTAACGCCAGTACTTCCTCATCCAGGGGACTTTGCGTGGACTTACAATGAAACCTTGGAAACATCAAATAAATGACATTGCTACCTGCAGGAGAAGCATTCCATGCCCGGGGGGGGGGGGTATACTCAGCCAAATTTTTTTAAGGATGTGTGGCACGCGTTCTGAAAGTCGTACCCTATGGTCAGGTTTTCAGAGTCTGAATTTCATACCATATGGTCAGGCTATTATATGGGTCCTATAGCCTATATTTTATTGACATCAAAGAGGAAAAGTCATCAGAAAAGGTGTGAAAACTAAATTTCCATTAAAATGACACCTAACCCTTGAAAGATCAATGCAAGAAATCACATGATTGCAATTTCAAAGGCAAAACACAATCGTGATGTCCAATTGAGAAGTGTACCCAAAAATGACCCTATGATCAGGAAATCCTCTTTAAAACCTGTTCTTTTGAGCGGCACATAGTAATGGTAAAAGGGTTTGGGCAACTTAATATGGTATTATATAGGTAGTATGACATCAATGTGAGTGCTCCCCCCCCCCCGGGATTCCATGCTGTATTGAAATTTGACTGCATCACAGGTTACAAAAGAAACTGTACCAGCAGAAAAGCCAAAATCAGATGCTCTTTGTCTTTCAAATTCGGTTGTTGCCAGGAAATATTCCTGATATGAACATTCAAAATAGCAGACAAAGACCCTTTATTTGTGAGACATAATACTCTGGCCATTGAGATGACTCTGATTCTGTACTGCAACCTTCCCCAGGAGTCCCATCCTCCTCTTTCTGCTGCATCGCATCCACCTGCTGTTTTTTTTTTTTTCAGAAAAAATGCAATCATTTTAAAAATTACTTCCTGTTTGACTCCATGCACTCATGTCAATAACACAAGCAATGCACAGAGATCATATTCCTTGTATGGGAATTGGGTCTTAGGTACAGAGTGAAAATACTTTAACTGCTACTTAAATTGTTGGTGATTCTTCGAGTTGCAGTGCAGCTTCATCATGTTTCAATAAGGTATAATGGCCTTATACTTATTAATTTGCCCAAACCCTTTTACCATTACTGATCAATTGTGACCAGATACCATTTTCGTATTGATCCAGATAGATTGCAGTGTTACCCTGAAAACTGCACCATAAAATGAAATAATTGTTATATCTTACTCTTATCTACAGAGGTATACAATGTGGTATGAAAACATAACGAATAAGCAGATTTTTTATACACAGTTCATCTCTGTTAGATTTTTCATAATATATAGGATCCATGCAGTTGCTATGGCAACATATTCAAATTTCATACGTTCAATTGAGTTCTGGTCAGGACTCTCAGTATGAATGACAATTTCCAGCTCATTCACCTACATAATATTTAAGTGCAAAAGTGGTTGTCATGAAGATCATTAAAAATATCTGTGTTGCCATGGTAACATCCTGATCTAACATATTTTTCAAAATTCCTAACATTTGTCTTCAACATGGTGATTGAACAATATCTATAAGCCTATGTGAAGTTGTTTTGGGATCGTCTTGAAAATGCCAACACTCTTATGCTGTTAATTGAAAATGGAACCAAATACAGCAAAATAATCCCTGTTGCTATGGTAACCAGTTCTGTATTTTTCATAATTGTTAATGAAAATAAGTGGTCGTTTTAATGTCTTGCATTAAAGGTCATTTTGGTACCAATATACGTCTTATTATCTCAGCATTATTCATTTTCATGAAAAAATTATGCATAAATTGATCACTCCAAACAAATGGTTGCCATGGTAACCAGAGCAGTGATACAGAATGCCTCCAATCTTTAAAATGACCTTTGGGACCATGTTAGACTGTGTTCCAAATTTCATAGCTTTATCACAAAATGCAGAATACTTCCTGTTTTGAGCAATAAGCTACTGGACTATGTTAACCCCCGGCTGATGATTAACTCGATTTACAACAGCAAACAAACAATCAGATTATTGTTTATTTTGCAAAATTTGTAAGTTAATAGGTATAATAGAAGAAGTGAATGATGTCTAAGTCACTCAGACACCTCTTTGTCTGGTTCTAAGACGCATTTTGTTAAAACCCTCTAAATCAGTGTCTAACTAATACTTTAAAAGTTTCCATGAACAAAGTACAATAACTAGGTCAAAGCAAAAAAAGTTGGTCAAAGGTGAATGACCCACCACAGAGCTTGTTCCTGCACATCAACCCAGGTTGGCACTTGGAGCAAGAATCTCCCTCTATGAAAGGTTGCTTGGGGTGACCAGGCCACACCTGGAAATTTGGCCTGCAAGTAGAACAATCATCAAGTCAATGAAAAAATGTATTACAATTATCGTAATATCAGTGTTGTTTTTTTTAAATACAGTGGAATCGATGTTGTGATTATCAAATGGCGAGAGCATTAAACACTGCATGAAATTGTTCGACAAGATTCAAAATCGAACAATCTGTGATCTTGGTATTTGAAATTAAGTTTATAGATACATGTATACTGGAATGTAATTCTGCTCATATGTGCAGAAACATCCTTCAAGTGGGTATGTCAGCGTACAGTATGTAGAATACAAAAAATGACTGACACAATTTACCTGCAGCAGCTTCATAATTCGTAATTTATTTTTAATTTATGCACATCAAAGTTTGAACTTTTTAACCAATGATGACGCTGTCAAAGGCCTTTTGAAAGTCCACATATATGGCCTCAGTTAGGAAATCTTGGTCGACAGCATCCATCCACTCGTCTTATGTTATGCGCTTTTATTTCAAATAATCTTACCATGGTCGGTAGTTGCAGACCATTAGCCAGAATTTTGCTGTTTTGTCCCCACTTCTCCTGTCACAGTATTGCATTGCACAACCAACTTCTCTGGCGTATGCTGTTGCCATCTGCAAAATTAATTAGGCCTATATCATCAATGTGAACAATTTTTCACCACGGGAGAGGTGTTTTATGAACCGAGAGCTTTAGCCCGCAGAGCACTCAAAAAAATTTCAGACAAAATTGGTTTTTTAGATTAAAAATGGTTTTTTGAAAAACCATTTTGAATCTAAAAAAAAAATTTTGTCCCGACATTTTTTAGAGTGTGTGATAAACACATACGCGGGGCGTTCAGAAAGTTCGAGGCTTTTTTTTATATGGACACTTATTTACAATCTAGAACTAGGAATTTTTCACAGGATAAAATTCAGCATATTTGGAATGGATTTCCAAAATTTTGGAAAAGTTGGACATTTTTAAGTCAGTCTGTGGTTGCCATGGAAACTGAAAGTTCAGCCTCTTGGGGCAGATAATACTGAAACCACTAAAGCCAATGAATTTTGGCTGTGAGAGACCTCCCTCTATCACTTGCATTAGTGAGATTGACAATATTTGAAACTAGAAATATAATATTAGTCTTAAAAAATACTCCCAAGTTCACCAAAAGCATTGATTCATACACCTTATCCATTGAAGTAAATGTTCCTTGAAGTTCTCTAAACAAAGTTCTGTGAAAGAATTTCAGTCATCCAAAGCCTTTTCTCCTCCAGTGCCTGAAACTATTGCCCCCATGGACTACAGTAAGGGAAAACCAGGACTTATGTAAAGTTGCATGTCACAGGAATAGCTAGGATGAATAATGCTGTCCATTTTGGTCTCCTGTTCATACTAGTGAATCCATGCTTTCACAAGTCCTTATGTAGTCAGGGAAACACACCTTTGCCTCCTGAATTTCCCTCGCCAAATCTGGCATGCAGGAGTGCTTTCCTACAAGGGTTCAGTGTAAGAATACACACATTTAGTGTGCTTTAAAGCATATTTCGAAGCTGATACCAAATTTCTTTTGTCAAATATTGTCTACCTCACAAATACAAGTGACAGAGAGAAGTCTCTCACAGTCACAATTTCTTGGCATTCTTGGTTTCAGTGCCCCAAGAAGCCGAACTTTCAGTTTCCATGGCAACCACAGAATGACTTAAAAATGTCCAAATTGTCCAAAATTTTGGAAATCCATTCCAAATATGCTGAATTTTATCCTGTGAAAAATTCATAGTTCTAGATTAAAAATAAGTATCCATATGAAAAAAAGCCTCGAACTTTCTGAACGCCCCTCGTATTCCCATTCCCATGGTGAATAAACGGCTTATACCATGAGACAAACAGTCAAACAGGTAAACGTCAGACAATAAGTGGATGTTGACCAACAGAGAATATAAGAATTATCACAATGAAATACTGGCATGTGATCAGCTAACAGAGGTGTCAAATGGTATAATCAAAGTTAGAAATTGTGTTGCAGGATCCCTCAAATGCTCTGAAGCACCAATGACAGTATGTCTACCTTGTGTGCAGTGACGTAGGATAAAACCAAATCATACTATGCAAATTATATAACGGTTTCCTGGCATTGGCTCCATTTCTTATCGTTTTACAGATCTCATATAAGTGTGCCATGTCCCATGTGAAAATATGCAGAGGTGATGTCAGTATCTCAATACTGACATCACTATCTGGGCACTCCCTGTGAGCATTTGAGACCACAGCTCAAGTATTGATTCTAACTGCTGACAACAAATTAGGCTTACTGGCTGAGTGTGAATAACAACTGATTGTGTAATAATTATTGTGCATGATGGCTTATTCAGTTGGAGAATGTTAGCAGGGATTATAAACTTTTGGGTGTTTTCAAAACATCAAACAGAATGATCAGGGCTCACCAAAATTTTAACAGTTTCTTGTAGATTTATAATGATCTGATCAGGGAAGGTCCCAAGTTACACAGCTGAAACTGTGAATATACCACCGTGACATCATTATGCTCATACTGACATCACATGAGCACTGTGGCAGTTGAAAAGAACATGGCACACTACTTAATATGAGATCTGTTATGAGGAACACATGGTTGTATTGTCAGATGAATGTTGCACCATCTTTTGCTCAATGTTTGTGTCTAAGTCTATGCCAATTTAATTTTATTTTGCGTAAATTGTCAATAAGAGGCAAACTGTTTATGGTAATTCAGAAAATCAAATGGGTATTCCCTATCAGTATGACAGTTTGACCACACATGTATACGAACTGTTCAACAGTGCTATTTTTACAACACTAGAGGGAGTTTAAGGACATCACATGAATAAAGATACACCTAGTGGAGTGAATTCAGCGACACACAGCGTTTCATCACAGAAAATTTACCTCGCCACATCAACCTTCTCAGGCTGGTAAGATGCATTATACCATACGACACCTCTGTTTTTTAAGGTTAGACTAAAAGCTATCATGTGTGCAATGTAACTATTAGGGAACAGCAGTTCATTGCTTTATACTGCTGCATTCTGCGAAGTTTGATAGGCAGGCTAGATTCTGGGAATGCTGTGGGAGGCTAATTTGTCAGCTAATTTGTTGAACTTCTTGATTCTACAATGGAAGTGATTCAGTCTGCGTCACAAGGGCTCCGCAAAAGCCCCGATGCAGATGTTTGGTTTAGTATCAGGTGAACCATGTGATATACATTGCGAACAATGTATGGACATTAGTCATTCAGCTGATTCAGTTTTGCCACTGTCAGATGGCATAATTTGTCAGTCTGTGACAATACTCTGAGTAGTCTGACATATACAGTTGATGTATCTTCGGCTCCCCTAGTTCTGAAACTTTTTGCGATGTCACTCCATGGTCTCGAATCCGAAGTATCTCGTTATCCGGTTTAGCGTCAACCTTAGATCATACTTTCAGGGTCATATTCTTAAAAATTAGACTCATCTATATGCCAAAGTTGATTTAACAGCCCATTAACATATCTTGCGATTGATATAGAGCCATCATTATACCAAGTTTATCAAGAAAATTGGGCCACATGTCAAACACGCAAAAATTATACCCAAAACAGAGCGACATCCTTGTACGCCAGCATGTAGGAAGAACCCCTACCTCCCTCAGGCCCCAGTTGTTCCTTAATACGTTGATAAATTTATCTAAAACCAAATGGAAATGGGATAACTTCGGTCAATGCAGTTGCTCACAGCAGTAAAATGGCCGCAGACACCATCACACTCTCCTGTCGTCATATTGTAGTTTTCTTCTTCATTCCACCAGAGGGATATCGCTCCCAGTTGATCATCAATAGATGGCGCCGGTAGTTCTCGTCTCCATCTTGCAACATTTTGGCCAAAATCAGCAACTAACTCATGGACCGGTTCACCCCATTCTTTGACCGAACATTTATTAGCCCATGATTCAGCATAACGGAAGGCAACATAACCCCAATTCTGTAAAGTAAATAAATAAAAACAGGATTACTATCTGGAAAAAACCACTTTCCGGTGCTTAAAAAATGTATCTATTATAGAAAATATATTTACAAGCTAGATAAACACAATCTACACGAATAAAAGCAATTTTTCAGGTGGTTCTGGTCCAGCCCACAATAAATGTATAAAGATATTTCCATTTCTTAATAGCCATTTTTGAGGAAAAAACCAGTATAGGCCTACTATATTTAAATTATGAAAAAAAAAGTGATATGTATATTACATATAAAATTACAAGAGAAAAGAATGTAACAAATTGTCTGGTGAATTACAGAGTGTTGAGATCCCAGAACCTGACTTGGCGAAGGGCAGGGGAATTATACCAAAACAAACCAGAGTCAGGTATGGATGGATGACGTAGCCCTAATAACCAATAATAGAGATGACATGCAAAAACTCCTAGATATCACGTATACAACAGCGAGTAAGTACCACATAGCATTTGGGAAAGAAAAATCGAAGATGCTCAAAATAGGAAACAAAAACAACCAAGAAATCACTACCCTGACCCTTGGCGACATGCAAATAGAACAGACAGACAAATACAAATACCTAGGACTTACCATTAATAATAAAAACAACCTTGCAGACCAGATGAAGGACATAAAGACGAAGACTGAAGGAGCATACCAAACAGTAATGAGCCTATTACATAACAAAGAATTTTATAATATAGAGATATCAACTATATGGAAACTAGTAGAAACATGTGTCACACCAAATATAACATATGCCTGTGAAATATGGACCCCGAACCGGCAAGAGATAAATACCCTAAATGGAATCCTAGATAACATTCTAAAAAGGATACTGATGGTACCACAAGGTACACCACGAGAAGTACTGTACATAGAAACAAACCTCCTGGATGTAGAAAGAATAATAGACAAAAAAAGACTGAACATGCTATACACAATCAACAAAACAAAAATAAAATTAAATGAATACCTCACCCAAAAGAAACAAGAAACAGAATGGATGAAAGAGACTGAAAAAACAATAAAAAGTATAAAATTGACAAGAAGAAATTCCTGGAAATGAAACCAAAAAATGCAAAATAATACATCAGGAAAGAAATACAAAAAAGCTTCCGCGAAGAAATGTTCCTTAACAAACAGAACAAGAGCAAAGTAGAATACCTAAAAAAAGGATACCTAGCAAATGAAAAAGCGACATATACGAACCAACTTGATAGAATGAACACAAGCACCATATTCAAAGCCAGATGCAGAATGCTGGACATTAAAGATAATTACAAAAATAAATACAATAACATGACATGCAGACTATGCAAAGAAAAATACGAATCACAGGAACATGTACTAAAAGACTGCCCAATAACAAAAAAGAACGACCTGACCATCGATCTGGACCTGCTACATACGAGAAGCAGAACCATCATGTCAAAAATAGCCCAGAAAATAAGAGAAATAGAAAAACTGCTAAAACCATAAAAGGAAACCAAAACCAAAGACACCGTGCAGCTCCTTAGTGATAGGACCAGTTCTTACCACCAGGTAGAGCTACCTGGCGACCCAGGGTACCCCAGCACAAACAGAAGAAGAAGAAGAAGAAGAAGAGGTGTAAGGAGGTATGCCTCACCCTAGCAAAACACCTATTCAAATAGTTTAAGAGCACCTTACCAGTTCATTCATGTTGGATGCTCCGGCCCATCTCCTCAGGTCATTGTGCTTGTCAAGCCATTGCCTCTGTTGGCTGTTGCAATTAATGCAGTACATGTCTATGGGCCTGTGCTTTGCCTCTGGGGCATTGTCTACATTGCAGAAAAATAATTATAGATATATCAGTAACCAAGAAGACTGCCAGTGGCGTATTTAGGGGGGGGGGGGCATTGGGCCTTGCCCTCCCCCCCTCAGGCCAAAAATTAACATGGAAGAGATAGGAAATGCAGTGGAGCTCCGCGTATTCTCCTCATGTAATGTGGCCCCCCTCAGGCCATTTCTAGATGTATACGCCCCTGTAAGACTGTATTCCATTGCTCTCATGAACGTAGCTATTAAAACTTTTGCCAAGAACAATTTTAAGTCAATTGCATTGGTTTAATTCTATGCCACAAAGACAATTTGTAAGTCTTTCCGCTATTATTTTTGTGTAGCCTAATTTTCCATTTGGAAATGCTAGCGGTTGATAGCGAGAACACCAATGCCACCATGAAATGCCACCAGTGATACAAATTAAATGAAATATAAGTCATATCCATATAAAACATAAAAATTTAACAAGATAACAAACCAGAACAGTCCTTTTCGTCCGAAGAATCCTGACAGTGTGCGGTATTGTCACATCTGTATACAGGAACAATGCACCACGGTTGTTTGCCATCCGCACATTTGAACCAGCCGTACTCAGCCTCTTGGATGTCACACCATGACTGACCTGAGAGAGAAGAAAAAAATTATATAACCATAATTAGTTTTGATTAATTCTGATTTACAATAAAAATTGGTACACCCCCCCTTCCCTTAGGTTTCATTTGGATTTTTATTACCCTCATTCAGGATCGATGCAGATTTTTAGTACCTACCAAGAAATAAAAAGTATTGCATACACATATTGTTGTATATTTGCACCTTGGACAACGGCACATACATATTCACACATTTCGCGAGTATGTTTATGATTTTTTACTTTTGTTCAAATCTCACACTCCCTTCACTGTAAAATTTGAAATTTTGAGTTAGCTCAAATGATTGAGTGAGATGGTTGCACAATTTGTTTGAGCCATGACAGCTTGCCGTTTGAGTTATGATACATGTAATCTTTATGTTGTTATAACTTGCAAACAACAAGCTATCTTGGCTCAAAGGAATTGTGCAACCATCTCACTCAATCAATTAAGCTAAGTCAAAATTCAAAATTTATAGTGCATTCTTAGACATCTGTAAAAAAAGTAGTACCCCTGTTGAAACACAATCATGCGAAAAGTTAGTACCCAAGGGCAAAACTACCAGCCCTCCCCCCCCCCCCCGCCCAAGTTCTAAATTCTGAATGGTCCTTATAGACGGGACAGAGCCTCCGGCTCACCAAGCGGAGCGAGGTGTCTCGTCCCTTATGGCAAACATTCGAGGAGTGAACCAGATGTTTCAATCAAAAGAAGTGATTCAGACATCCCATGACATGATCCTGGCATTTTTTTTCTCATCACGAAGCAACATGACTACTTCGTGACTACAAAAAAGTTAGTTTTTTTTAATTATTATTTAAAAAATTTCAGAAAAAAATAACTCGAAAACAAAAATTTCCCAAAAAATAAAGGTTCAAGACAAAAAGCCAAAAATTTTAAAAAATACAAGTTCTTTCTTTTTTTACCAAAATTCGTTTCTCCTCCTTTTTTTCTCCTGAAATTATTAAAATTATTATTCCTTTTTCTTTTTTATTAACTCTTTTTTCCCCTCAAAACATTTTTTTAACATTTTCTTTTTAGAATACTACCTTTCCACGAAATTCCACCCTATTTCTGTTTGTCCCAATTTTTTACTCTTAACTTTTTATTGAACAGACTGAATACAAAAATGAATTTTGAGAAATAGATTAGATAATTAAAATTTAGCACCTTATAAAAAAAGACCTTATCACATTTGTTGAGAATGGCCATGTCCTAGACCAACCAGATGCTAGCAAGTTGCTGAGTATGGTAATTAGAAAACAGAAGTGGCAGGTCTTCTAGTTTCTGTGACTGCCCAGTTGTTCCCCTAAGCCAGCAATTTATTTTGTTCAGAGTAAACTCCTCCCGTGGGAATGTCTTAAAAGTGACTGATTACTGGCCATCCAATTAAAATGTGTTGATTTCAAGTTTTCCCATGGATTATGAAAATATGTTATTCTTTACAGTCTTGCCTGAGTCTATTTCCCTGGGTGAAATTTAGAGTCTTTAAAATTTATTTTTTTTGCATTCAGTGACATCATTGGGAATCTGTCAATGTGATTGGTCTAATCTTCAAGCTGTGACATATCAGTTCAGAGTTTGACATCACAGTTAATGACAAAGGAATTTAAAACTGTCAGGCAATGTTACTATTTGTGTACAACCACAACAAACAATGCATGTATAAGCTGAGTGTTGCACCTCATTGTTTTCCAAGCGAAATGTGTTGCTGTTTTTCACAATACACCAGTCATCACAATTTTAAACAACTTTTTTTGTCAGTAATTGCAACTCTTCTTTGAGGCTAAGTAGTCTGTTTGGTTCAGTTACAGTGCATAGTGAAACATACGTCATCCATGTTTCACTGCACTTTGTCAGTTTCCTAAAATCTATGCTTGTAATAAACAGAATTATTCAACTAAATCTCTGACATCATAGTTTTGGAATGAAGCAAATTGCATACTTTGAAAAACACGTAGCTATGAAAACGATAATAACACTTTCCTGTTGGTATCCTAATCTTCTAAATTGATAAGCACCTTTAGTCATTTAGTTAGTTTGTTTATTGGCACCTATGCTGCAAGCACATGATATGCACTGAATCAAATGATTAACCATAACTGCAACAAACAAAACATTTTAAAGCCAGTAACATCACAAGACCAAGTTGAAATTTATATTTGACAGTCCTTGGCCGTCTAGTCTGCAAAGAGTTGTAAGTGGAAAAAAACTTAAATAAGTACATTTTGCAGTCTGAATGCTGAAATTCGCTCTAAAGTACTATAGATATCACTGCCATTTTTATAAAGGTGAAATTGAATTTGAATCTTTCACACTTTTTGTTTCAAATAATTGAAATAAAGGAGACAATACCTGCTGCCAAATCAGAAGAAACCAGAAGCAAAGTTGTCATGCACAGAAGCAGCCCCATTATTGGTGGGCTGTAGTTACTACAAATTTGTAGCAACTGTTTGCAGGAATTCCTTTGTAGCAACTTTCTCCAGATTAACTATTTTTGACCATTCAATGACACTTCAAGTACAAGATGAAATGATCTGAAACCCTAGTAGTCATTCAGTTTTGTGCTCTCCTTATGCAAATGACCACAGATATAGAGTCATAGATTAGCTGCAACAACCCAAAATGCCACCAAAACCCCACCTACAATACATGACCCTTTAGTGTCAATTAACTTGTTGATTTATACATAATACAAAGAATTACAACTGTTAAACTGTTGACATATCCTTGATGGGCCCTGGACAAACGATACGAGTAAATAAACAACAGCCTGATAAGTGTGACTATTAAGCTTGTACTATCAAGTATTGGTCAATAAATACTGAGTATCGGTCAATGAATACTGCACTTATGTCATAAGGTGCAACTCAAAAAATGTTTTTCTATTGTGAGTAGGGGAGAGCAGGGCACAGTGAGACACTTTCTTTATTTTCGAGTGTTTCAAAATGTTTGCAGTAACAAGTTAAATGAGATAAGGTCCATATTATAGAGTTGCGTCCATGCTCGTTAAGTGTCTCACTGTGCCCCGTGGCACAGCAGGCGGGGCACAGTGAGACAGGGTATCTGCTGTCATAACCGCCTATCCACAGGACCTATGGAGTTGTTCTATCAATAGTTGCTACAGAAACAACAGTAATCTTATAAAAGCAGCTGGCTAGGTGATTTTTTAGGCCCTTTTTCGAGCATTTTTCGAAACTTCATCGCACTGGACACATGCACGACTAATTTAACCTGCTGCACCTGTTACAAACTAATCAAAATTCTTTCTGATGCTTCCCTTTGGATATGACTCACTAAAATCAGTAGTTTATAGCAGGCACTTTGTTTTAATAGTGAATTGTGAGCTATGCATTACATTCAGGTTGTTTCGAGTGTATTTTGTGATGTCTCACTGTGCCCCGCTTCAAACTGTCTCACTGTGCCCCACGTAGCTCTCTTTATAACAATTTTGTATCCTGCGGACTGGATGCCTGTATTGTGGGTCCATCATCTCACTAAACTAAGACAAGTAATGAAGGTTTGAATCCCTGGCAATTGATTTGCATTATACCATTTTTCTTAGGAATTTTAACAAAAAGTTGTTTAGCAAAATTATTTAATTTTACTAGCTAAAAACCAAAATATTGAAATTTCACTCTCGATATGCTGTGTAGGCATTCAGGATATAGGACAGTCTGTCACTTACTTACTTTTTGTACTATACAAAAGAGGGTTGATCTGTAAACAGTACCAGCTAGATGCTACGGGCTTTGTCTCACTGTGCCTGCCGTCTCACTGTGCCCCGCTATCCCCTATAGTCGTGTAGCTACCAAATAATTTCTGGGCCCAGATCCAATGCCGGTGTGGCTCAGTCATGGTATGCTGTTAAGTTTTTTGCGAACATCAATGACATTGGGGGGTGACCATTTATTTTCCAAGGGGGTTTGGAGTTTTCCTCGGCGGGAAGATATTTATTTCACGTTAACGGCAGAAGTAATTATTTATTTTTGGCGCCCTAAGTCGCCCAATATTCATACCTAAATCAAGCATCACCTTGTTAAGAAATACCCCTACCAGAAATTATTTATTTCTAGACTGGCCAAAAAGAATTTTTTCATTTCATCAAAACTGAACAAGACAGTCCTAGGACTACCTACTTGCACGTCTTGCAAAGTATATTCTGCAATGTACAACCCTACGGGCACATCTACGTTGTAGCAACGTTGCGGCGACATTTTTAAACATTGTGAGGTCAAGGGTTTGACGTCAGCTTGCAACGTTGTGTCAATGTTGTAAAAAAACCCCGATGTCGTGTTTACGTTGTGGTAACATAATCTCTACCATACATATCTACTCAAGCTTGAGTGCTTGACCAACAGACCAGCCCTCCACTAATTAGCAACATCGTGTTTACGCCGTGTGCCCCTTGGGAATATGTAATTAATATAAAATTATGCACTTCTGCATGGTTACTGATGTACATAAAAAATGATTTGCTTCTGGGATCTTTATTTGGTATAAAAACAGGCCGGTCGCCGATTGTAAATTATTGGCATATTTCCTCAATTCACAGCATTACCAGTACAATTTTTGGACCTGAGTTATTGACGATAAGTAATGATATGTGGGTCAGGCCCTAGGCTTAATAGGTAAGGGGCAAAAAGCATTAGACTAGTCTTTATGTTTAAATACTCTAGGTGATTACTTGTATGTGCCATTGATCAAGTAGACACAATTTAATAAAATATGGTTCACGACAGCATGAGCACGCATCCGAAAGGTCACTGTCGGTCATTTAGGTAATTAATATGATAAACTAAAGGTCAGGATAGCAAAAATGGCAATAATACAAGAGTCCACACTCTAAAAAATTTAAGACAAAATTATTGTTTTTTTTTCGATTCAAAATGTTTTTTTGAAAAACCAAATTTTAATGCAAAAATCCATGTTGGTTTTGCATTGGTTTTTTAGATTCAAAATGGTTTTTTGAAAGACGAAATTTCAATGCAAAAAACCAACATGGATTTTTTTTTTAATCCATGTTGGTTTTGCATTGAAATTTGGTTTTTTAAAAAACCATTTTGAATCTAAAAAACCAATTTTGCCTGACATTTTTTAGAGTGCATGAAATGAGAACACAATTATTGCGAATTTGATCAATATCTCCTATGATATATTGACATAATTATGAACTACTTTGGCATCATTGACATTATGCCATTAAGTTAATAGCACTACAGTTTACTTCCTGGTCAGTCATCACTGAGCAAATTATTGTCTTGATTTATAGGCATTACCTCCCACAAGCATTTGGAGGGAGAGTTGGTCTGGTGGTACCTTGCTGGCCTGCCAATCGATTGGTCCAGGGTTCGAATCAAGCTCTTGCCACGTCACCTGAACCTATGTAGGTAGGTAGGTAGGTAGGTGAATTTTATTTAGTGTCGTTTTCAATCATTCACAAGATACACAATGATATACAGGGAATAAGCAAACGCTTCTGCACGACAAAATTTAAGAAAATAATAGTAAATAAAAATAACAGCTACATGAACTTCACAAATACATGATGAAACTAAAACTACATGTTCTAGACTAAGAAATAAACTAGCAGTCTTAGTAAAACAAATGGCATAGGCCTATGTACAAATATCATAAAATTAACCGAGAGACCTAGCACCATCAGAGGTTAGCACATTTCGGTTAAATAGCACACATCCAGTTCAAATACATAAATGCACATCAAAACTCAATAATAGAAACGTTAGTAAAATCTTGCAACCAGATTGTCAGAGCATCTTTGAATGATTTAATGGATGGTTTATCTTTTATTTCTGTTGGGATGTTTGACCATAGTTTTGCACCATAGTATCTTAAGCTTTTCTTGCCATAACCTACAGTTTTGAAAATCGGAATTTCAAACAGATCATTGTCTCTAATGTTATAAACTGATTGTCTGCAATTGAATAAGTGTATTTTGGAACCTTATCAGTTTTCACTTTGTACATCAACGCCGCTACCGTCTTTATGCATTCCCTTTGGATATTTAGTATTTTCTCTTCTCGACAAGTATTTTCATAATCTGCGTCATTACCATTCACAACAAATGTAACAGCCCTTTTGTTGGTTTTTTCTAGTTTATCTATATTACTTTTACTTGAAAACATCCAGACTGTCGGACAGTAGTTGAAATTGCTACGAATATAACTATTGTACACTATTTTTCTGCAGTGTTTATCCAGGTAATGTTTCATTCTTTTTAGAGCATTTATTTGTTTACTTGTCGAATTGCATACTTCATTTACATGACTTTCAAATTTCAGCTTTTCATCAAATTCTATTCCGAGAATTGTTATCGTAGGGGAGGCTGTTATGGTACACCTTTCAAGTTCAAGTGTTTCATTTGTAAAAGACAGGCGCCGATTGAGGAACATTAATTGGAATTTATCAGCGTTTGCTTTCATGCTATTGTCATTAAACTATTTCATAGCTACATTACAGTCCTCTCGAAGTTTAGACCTTATATTAATTATTTTCTTATCAGTAACACTAATTGTGTTGTCATCTGCATAGTTGTAGACTTTAGAGCTGATTTCGTGGAGTAGGAAATCATTTACAAAAATATTAAAAAGCAAAGGCCCAAGAATGGATCCTTGGGGAACACCCTTTATATTGTTAGTCCATTCCGATGTTGTTTCCCCTATTTTCACTCTTTGTTTTCTATCCATTAGGTATGACTTAAGAAGTCTGCAGACATTCATGCTACAACCATAAGCATGCATTTTTGCAATTAGCAGACCGTGGGGCATGCAGTCAAAAGCTTTTGACAAGTCTATGGCAACAACTCCGACAGTGTTGCCATTGTCAAGTGCTTGTCGCCAATCTTCAGTTAGGCAATTCAGTATGTCATGACAACCATGACCTTTTCTGAAGCCCGACAGATATTCATGGAAAGATGATTCCATGTGTTTATATAGCTGGTTTGCAAGTACCTTTTCAAAAATTTTGGACATAGAAATTAGTAGATTTACTGACCGATAATTATCTTTATTTAGCTTATCTTTTTTCTTGTACAGCGGCGTTATATTAGCCATTTTCATCCTATCTGGGAACTTGCCTTGTTGTATACACTTGTTTATTATGCATGTTAATGGCTTTACCAGTGATCTACTTGTCATCTTAATAAATTTCACAGGGATTTCGTCATACCCTGATGCTTTCTTTGAAGATAGTTTTGAAATTACTTTATGAACATCATGTTCTGTTATTTCGGAAAATTCAAAGTCAATATCTTGTTTAACAATTTCCTTTTTAATGATGTTTATGCTTGGGCGGTTATCATATCCACTTATTATGTCTTGTAGGGGTCTGTGGTTATTTTCCTGCATACCTATCTCTGCCCCTATTTCACTAAAGAATTTATTGAAGACCTGACATACTGCATCTCGGTCTGTTATGATTTTACCTTCCTCTCGTAGAGGAATATCATCAGATTTGGTCTTTGTTTTGGAAAAAATGGGCTTTATAGCTTTCCAAAAGTCTTTATTTTTTGTACTACCCTTGCATTTCTCTTCAAAATAGCTCTTGATCTCCTCACGTTTTATCAGAGTTACAGCATTTCTGTGTTTACGGTACTGAGCTAAGAAATGCGCAGTTCTGAATTTGAAAAATTTGTTCCGAAACTGATTTCTGGTGAGGATTGCCTTTTTAAGTTTTTTACTCATGCAATGAGAATCATTCTTCCTGATCACCTTCTGTTTCTTTGGTGCATGTCTGTTTAAAGTATCTGTCAAGTGTTGATGTAGTATGTTAAAAGCATCATTGACGTCTGTTTCTTTTAGGTCTACCTCAAGAGTCATATGTGCTAGTTCATTATTGACTCTATCATAATCAATTTCATTAAGTTTTCTGAAGGATATATTCTTTTTAGCAGGCATTGGTGCATGTTGTTTAAGAACACCACCTATGAGATTATGGAAATCACTTATTCCTGTATCAATTGAGAATCCTTTTAAAAACTTTCTACGTTTTGTCACCAGCATAACATCAATAAGTGTAGCATTATTTGATTTAAAGCAAGTAGGTTCATTTATCAAATTTGTTAAATTGAAAGTTGGACATATTTGTGAGAGTACGTTATTATGAAGCATGTTAAAATTAAGATCTCCTATAATGACTACATGCTCATGTTTTTCTAAAATTTCTTCACATATTTTTTCAAAATATTGCTTAAAGTTATTAGGACTTGTCTTCGGGTTTTTGTACATTCCTACAATCATTATATTCGTTTCCTTGTAGCATAACTCTACGGACATGCATTCTATTTCATCATTGCATATTTTAACATTTCCAATAGTTGATGGGATGTTTTTAGAAACATAAATCATTAGCCCTCCACTATTTGATTGTTTGTCCTGTCTATACATAGAGTAGTTATGTTGGACCTCCTGTCCTAATTGGCCTACCCAGTGCATAAAAACAGGATGTAAAGCCCCAATCATCCATCCATCCATCACCTCACAACCATTCAGTAAATGCGTATCACCAGATTTGAAACAGTACAAAACTGGCAATTGACAGTCTGTTACAATTAAGATATACAAACAATGGTAGAACACAATATACATATAGGTCGGTAATATACCAAGAAAGTCAATAGGAAATTTGAATTTCTGTTCATCAGACACGTGTGATCACATTGCAAGTGTAGTCTAGTGGACACATTCAAGATCTGTTCTAAATACACGCTGGAGGGTGTCATCAAGACATCACAGTGACCTCACACCTTATGACCTCGTTCATTGCTACCTCATGCAGAGCTCTCAGAGATCTCACATACTGAGGTCAAAATATGAGCTCACTGTGAGCTCAATGTGAGCTCACAAATAATGGTGTCATTCCTGCTGTTGGAACAACAGCCTCTGTTCATGAGACTCCACGTAAACAAAATCAATTAATAATTTAAAGATATTTTGGGGAGCCTTTTGTAAAGCACTTTTCCTTTTATGATCATATCAAACCTTTATTCCAAGCCCTCAAATCTGACGCTTTCTTAAAAGAAAGGATGCCAATCCGAAAAAAACTACCTAAACTGAGTCTGAGCCGCTTCTCTCTCATGGCAAATGGTACTACATGGGTATTACATATGGTCCTGCATGGGTATTACATATGGTCCCAGCTCTGGGACTGAAGTGTACATAGACGGATGCATCCCACCTGGGCACACCATCGTAACAACACAGCAAACTTTGTTGATCAGGAATGACTTTGAATTTGGTTGTGATGGTGGAAGCAAATGCACTAGAGTCCATTATGACGACTTGCGATTCTGGAGGGTCAAGAAAAGCCAACAGTTCATTTGGTGGTTGTCAAAGATACAGGATTAGGATTACACGCAATTTCTATGTAAACAGCAATTTGGTTTTTCAAAAAACTAATTAGGATGTGATGGAAGAAACAAATGTATTGCAGTTTTAGTAACAAAACTTGAATTTTCAAAAAAACGAATTTTCTTAAAATTATTTATGACATAGATAAGGAGAAGACCACTCATGAAAAATCATTTAGTATTTCTATTAGCCAACTTTTTCTAAATTAGTTTAGGATGACAATTAGGGAGGAGACTGGTTTTGTGCAAAAAACTATTAGGTATTTCAATAAACCATCAATAGTTTAGGATGAAGATTAGGAGGAGGTAAAGCTTCTATTTAAAAAGTAATCACAGCACTCCTGAATATATTTCAAGATTAAAAAACTTCAACAAAAATATCGAAAGCTCATGCTTATAGAGCAGGGTCAGAAGTACATTTTGGATCAAAAACATTTGAGAACATATTGAGTTATCGTCATTTAAAAATGTTTGGTTTATCACACTCATATATTCTTGATGACACACGGGGGGGGGGGGGCATAGAAAGTTGTTTAAGTCATTTATCATGTTTAGAGAGACACATGTTGATGGTAAGTTAGACTCCATTACAAGTTTAATTAACATGATAATTGTATCTGTGTTTGTTATGTATTGGCTAAAAATAGTGTGCAGAGTGTGATATACACATGCAGATGCATATTTATCAAAGAAGGGAATTTGTAGCCCAAGTAAATTGATTTGATTATTTGTTGTGAATGTTTCAACTGCTTTTAGTTTGATTTGTATTTAATTTAGCCTTTCTTTTGAATTTTTTTTCAATGCTTCTCATCAAATTATGACGTTTCAAACGAGTTGAATTTGTGGATCATTCTTAGTAAGACTGATTGTGATTCATATGAATTGCCTCAATATCTCGTATAAACATTGCTTAAATGTTTTAAAAGAAATAAACCCCGACAGTGGTTTTTTGTGGTCAAAGAAGTGAGTTAATGAATATTACTGAAGGCAGTTTTTTGCAATAATTTCAGGACAAAAAATGCATTAAATGGACTAACTTACTCATCCAAGCCATGATAATATGAATGTGAGATGTTAAATAGCTTGACAATTGATACTGAAACACAATATGACAGAGAGTCACTCATGTGCAAACAACAGCGAAGGTGACAATTGGGCAATGATGGGTCAAATAATCACTATAAAGAATATCTAATAGAAGCTGATTATTATGCAAAGGTATTGTTCTTTTAACTTCCGCATCTGCTGACATTTGAAGATATTGATAAATAAAATCTCACAGACATATATGATAACAACGCATGAAATATTCAATATATTGTGTTACATTCCTTTAAGTTTGCTAAAACTAGCCAGAAAACAATAAATCATTCTAAAAGATGAACAAAGGCAATATTTAAAAGCAGTAAACTTACTTGCAGGTACGTTAATTCCTATAACATGCAGTCACATGTATTTATCACGCCCTGCACAATATATCTGTTCTTCTAAATATATCTAACACAGATACAATGGTAATGTAAATTAAAGAATAATGTCTTCCCATCAACTTTTGCCCCCCTAAACAGTCAGGGAAATTACCAGCACATGAGGACAATTGCAATTACAGCCAAGTCCTGGCCCTGACAGGATGATTGAGTGTGTGGGGTTGATCAGTTGGGTCTCAGAAGAAAGTCTGATCTCTTTGCAGCCATCTTCAGCATGTCCGCTGTGGGACTTAATTCTATCCAATTTCACGAAATACTGCAAAGTCACCAGCAGCTGATGACAATTTCCTAATTTCTCTGGAGCCTTCGGGTTCTTTTCCTCATTATGCAATGGATACGACTGCCAAAATTCATAGAGTTAATTGACACTGTGATTCAACTTTATACCAAGTTTGGAAGTGATAGTTGCAGTAGTTCTTTTTAAATAGCCAGTCAAAGATGATTTTGAGCACTGCCAAAGTCATGGCTAGGCCATGACACTGTGAGAGTGTCATGGGAGGGTGATGACAGTGCTAGGGTGATTGTCATGTGGGGCTGAGGACATTGATTGTCATCAGCTGGTGATAATTTCCCTGACTGCTAAACATCCTAAATGTCTTTAACAGCTTTCTTCGCCCCAATTTTAGCATGAAAATATGAGTGTGATAACCAAACGATTTAAAATTAATATAACTCAAAATTTTCCCAATGGAATTTATCGGTTCTTGTCTTGAAATGTGCTCCTGACCCTGCCCTATAAGCATGCACTTTCAGTTTTCTTGTTGGAGTTTTTAAATCTTGAAATTCAGATGCACTGTGTAATGCGTCTGCCAGTCTCTAAAGTGCCAGTCTCCAAATACTAAAAAAAACAAAAGATGGCTTAATTTAGATAGATAGATAGATAGATAGATATGGTAAGTGCAGCCCTCTAAGCCCAGTTCTGGGCGCTCACGAGGGTTGATTGATGAGATGAGAGAGAGAGCGGGAGTCCTCAGCATGTTACACATTTACCCCATGTGAGGGATCTTTTACTTGCCCAGCACAGACACTGATACAAGGGGCCGCCAATTTAACGTCTCATCCGAACGACATCCAGCTGGGATTTTGCTCATGAAGGTACACTGAAAATTTTGGGTTCCCCACTCAAGGTTCGAACCCATGCAGGCAATTTAGATATTGGCAAAGAAATTATCCATGCCCATCTTTGTAATTATCGCTTTTCGGACCCCTTAAAACATTAACAAATAGTTTACTGTGCCTATTCCTGAAATATCACCCATATGTCTTTTCTGAATTGCGGGATGCGGTTACGGGATGCGGGACTGCGGGATTTTCTGTTATTTCTAGAATTAGATCCTTAGAGAGCCTGTCTGGCTCATTCTTTATTTGAAAAACATGTAGTAATGATTGAGCTGTAATTTTTTCACTATTAGATTAGTTTCAAAGACATGTGTTTAGTTCATTGTAAAATTTGAAATTTTGAGTCGGCTCAAACGATTGAGTGAGACGGTCGCACAATTTGTTTGAGCTAAGATAGCTTGTTGTTTTGAGTTATGATAATCTTTTCATTGTTATAACTTACAAACAACAAGCTATGTTGGCTCAAAGGAATAGTGCAACCATCTCACTCAATCAATTTAGCCAACTCAAAATTCAAAATTTACAGTGTTGGCTTGGTTATATCTCTGAAGCCATATTAGAAATTTCCATCAAAACTTAATATTTAATCTGACTCAGTCAATCAAATTACAATTTAATTAAATATTCATCAAGTTAGTTCAGACTTCAGAGGTACATGTTCCTTGGTGGGGTTGCTGAGGGCTTAGGCCTACAACCAGGTTATATTTTGGTTGATAGTGGTTAATGTTTTCAGGCATACAGTAAGCCTTCTGTGGGTTGCCAACATGACCAGGAAGGACCGAAAAACAACAGAATTGTCTGGTGAACTAATAGAAATCTTACCTGGAGTAAAAAATAAATAAATCAATTAGCAGTCAGTAATGGACTCTGTAGACCTGTCCATTAGGCCACAGGCATCATCAATTTATTATACATGTATACGCCAACAAAAAGTGTTCTGCCCTCACAACATCTTTTTTTTAACGTTTCATGAAACAATGTAATTTTCTATCATACAAGCAGTAATCAGATGAGGAAAAAATGAGACATGAAATAATCAAGAATAGAAATATCAGACAAGAAATAATCAGACAGAAACTGATTGGACGGATAATTTTGTGTCTGAGCTTTGCTGAATATCTTATTATGGCTTGTCTGAGCTTTCATTACCTGATTATTGCTTGTCTGACATTCACATGTCTGATTATCCCTTTTCTGGTTATTGCTTGTCTGATTGTTTCTTCTTTCCTTACAAGTCTGATTATGGTTTTAATGATCTTTCCTATTTTACATTTTCTTCTCTGATCTTTTTGTCGGAATATTTCTTTTCTGGTTTACCCTGTCTGATTATTACTTGTCTGATCTTCTCTCATCTGACATGCTCTTGTCTGGTATTCCTTGTCTGATTATGGCTAGTTTGATATTTCCTTGTTTGGTTATTACTTGTCTGACATTTTCTTGTCTGGTCATTGCCAGTTTCCCTGTCAGCATGCCTCGGCGGTCCAACGTTGGCCCAGCGTCAGTCCGATGTTAGCAGCGACGGACCAGCTTCGGGCTGACGTTGGACCGGCGAGGCATGCTGATAGGGAATTGATACTTCCTTGTTCATATCTCTTTCCTTGTCTGATTATCACTTGTCTGATCGTCAATTGTCTGATTATTTCCTTTCTGATCTTCCCTTTTCTGATCATCTCTTGTCTGATTTTTCTTGTCTGATAATTGCTTGTCTGATTTTCTCTTGTCTTATTTTCTCTTGTCTGATCTATACTTGTCTGATTATTACTTCTCTTTTTTCTCTTGTCTGATCATCGCTTGTCTGACTTTTGCTTGTCTTATTATTACTTGTCTGATCTTCTTGAGATTGGTGAAAGTTACCACCTTCATTGAAAATGGCACTGTTTTTACATTGGTAACTAGTGTCATATTTTGGCAATGGAGTTTTGAAAATCAAGACAATTTCATTTTCGTCCAGCTTTGAGGCCATTCTTCTAGGGAACTATTGGATTGATGTGAATTCTTTTGACCATACTCTCTTACAGTACTGTACTACATCACAAATCCAAGATTTCAAGATTCTAGGTAATGTAGTTTAGGAGAACGGATGATCAGAAAATGCAGCCACAAAAATTTTCGCCATTTTGAATGCCTTCAGAAAGAATATCAGATGTAGGACATTCCTAAAAATGGCTTTAATCCACTTTTATCACCCCAGATAAGATTTTTGGTGACAATGAAGATGGAAACTTTCACGAATGTCAAGATATTTACATTTGAAAAGTGGTTTTCATTCAACGCTCCTAAAATAAGTGCAGAAACGGCCTCAACATTGTCTCTTTAATATTTTTTTCTAAGTATAACTATTCAAGATAACGAGAAAAAAATTGGCACACATCCTTTAAACTATTATAGGTTTGTTTTAGAATTTTTTCTGACATATCTGAGGGGGTCGAGTGGGAGGCATTTGTTGAGTTGACATGGAATGATCCACTTTTTAGCCTTCATGTTAGCAGCTGGAGTTGCTTTAGAAGACCACCCCCCCTCTCATTAACTAACCTGCATACAATAATACACAGATGCACCACTCAACAGACCTTTTTAGAAATCAATGACATAGATAATTTATATGTTGCAAAAAATACTATAGGAAGGTCTTATCATGATATTTGGCAATAAACAATTAAATATTTGTAGCCACTCAATATAATGTGCCTTCAGAATCGAATTTTAATTGCTAATGGGCAGTTTATTGCACCCAGTTACAGTACATCCAAATAGTTCTTTCAAGCACATGCTCCCACTTACATTTCCCAATCTCTTCCTTGCACTCCCATCCCAGTGGGCACACGACGTAAACCCCGACGTTGCTAATTGGTGGAGGGCTGGTCGGTTGGTCACTCAGATATGTATGGTAGAGATTATGTCGCCCCAACGTGAACATTGACGTCGCACTCCTGAAATTGCCTCACAATGTTGTAAAACGTTGCCACAACATTCCATGCTAACGTCATATCTTTGACGTTGCTTCACAACGTTGTTACAACATAATTTCAACATAATTTCAACCATACAATTCTAAGTCATTTGATGAAAAGTGTGACGTCGTTGCAACGTTGCTGTAATGTCGATGTGCGCATGGGGGATGCCTCTTCACTACACTGTAAAAAATTTTGGGACAACATTTTTTTTTTTCAGATTCAAAATGGTTTTTTGAAAAACCAAATTTCAATGCAAAAAACCAACATACCAAGTTCCAACCCATCCATTTACTCATTTGTCGGTAAGATGGTTGCAGCTGATTTCTTTAGATGAACTAGAATATTTTATTCTAAATTAAGACACAGACTAAGACTTCTTTCGTGGGGACAGACATAATTGTACGGAATGAAATTGTTGGTGCTTTGGTTATTTTATTATTAATATTTTTTTAATTTGCATCTAACATGATGATAGAAATGACCTTCCAATAATAAAGCAGGATTTTGGAATTCGTCAACAATATGGCACTTTATTTATGAAGTCACAATTAAATTTATAAAAAAACGCTTCTACCAAGTTCTATGCGTCCATTTCAGCGCGAAAACTTGAAAATTTGTTTTGTTTAATCTTTGGAGGGCCATATTGTTACTTTTAAATAGTGAAATCGGGCCTCCAGGTCCTATCTCACATTTTGATAAACTTGTAGACAGGATATATAGAGTATTTGGTATTCTCAACAAAATTTATACAGTGTTTCAAATTATTACGCAATTAGTTTTTTTTAGTGATATCTTAAGAACAACTCAATGCATTTCAAAATCTTTCTCACATCATGATAATGTATGTTCCATTAAGACAATATCCTGTAAGTTTTGTCCACTTCTGGTGGTGCAGTGAGGAGTTACGCCACAGAGCAGCCATATACCCTGTTTTTCGATGTCCCAAATTATTATGCAAATGTAAGAAAAAGTGATCTAAAAGTACCAAAATGATCTTTTAATCCTCTAAACACTTACCTCTAAACGTTTAATGAAAAATAGAACCTTCATTTCAAAAATAGATGCTTTCATCAATACAATGTGTATTTTCGGTATTAAAAAGCAAAAACGGCTGCATTGTGTAGCTTAGTGAATAAGTAAAAGAGCATTCTTTTTGGATACTTTTCTGACACCTTTTTAAGCTACATAATTGTTTTGAAGTAGAGAGATGACCATCAAATTTCTGGTGAGTAAAATCATCCCTTCTTTAACAAAAGTCAAAGTAGAGTCACAAAGCTGTTACTTTTTCTTTTTGCCTGATACATTTCCATTCAAAGCAGAATACTGGATCTTCACCAGCAGCCATGCTTTTTTACATTAGTCTGGCGTAGTAATACAGACAGCTGTTGTTGTTGCTGACAATCTCTATAGATATAAATCGCGCCCAATTTTACAATCAGGCATGGCTACTTCTCCTATTGGCAAACTATTTTGACTATCGGCAAACTATTTCCCTTTTGGGCAAAATCATAAAACATTGCTCAAAGGAGCAATTTGCCATTGTAACTATTGCCAAGCTATTGTGACTAGATACTATTGGCAAAGGCTACTTTTCCCAAAGGAGCAATTAACTATTCTGACTGTTGGCAAAATTTGCCCATCTCTAAATATCTTTTCTGGCCGCTTTGAACATTAACAGATAGTTAAATTGTGCCCATTCTTGCTATTATCGCCCAACGTCATTATTAAAATACGGGGCACAGCAGCGGAAATCCCGAAATGCGGAATTCGGTTTTTTTGCGATTTGCGCCACTTTTAGTAAAGATGCCTACTTGATTGATTTAATATTAAATTCGGCATGAAAATAGCTATTGCTAGAGGTCAGTTTCATTGCCTTCGATTGATTAGAAAACTTTCTGGAACTTATTTATTATTACTTAATAAATTATTCATAGGCCTAGACATAAAATCAAATTCTAATCCATTCGCCTATGGCCTAATGGACAGCTCCACATGCTTCATAATGGAATGCTAATGGAATATGTTTTTTTTACTCCAAGTAAGATTTTTGTTAGTTCATTAGAATGTATGTTTTATCTGCCCTGCCTGGTCATGTTGGCAACCACTACATACACTACAGTGCCGCCTGTAAGTAAGTGAAACGCATGATATTGTGCCATAGCATCAATGTTAAACATCGTTAACCAAAATGCTTCTGGAAGGACGAATTCTCATCCGATGAGAGGAAAACATTTTGGGTCATAAAGGCCGATATTTGAGGCATGTGGAATAAAAATAGCAGCCCATTTTCTTTGCTGCAGTTGGAGTTAGGTATGGGTCAAAGTCTTTGATAAGTAAGTGAAACGCAGGCCCAATGTTAAAACATAGGGAAGGGTGGTTCACTTACTTATCAAAGACTTTGACCCATACCTAACTCCGACTACAGTGAAGAAAATGGGCTGCTATTTTTATCCCACTTGCCTCACACATCGGCCTTTAAGACCCACTTTTTCCCTTTCATGCGATGAGAATTCATGCCTCCACAAGCAGTTTGGCTGAGGACGTTTAGCATTGATGCAATGGCACAATGTCATGCGTTTCAATTACTTACAGGCGGCACTGTAAATAAAAGAGACATGTAGGCCTTACATGTAGGCCTATTAACCAAAATAATAATAAACAATATATATATATAATTATGTAAGTTTCTTTGAAAAAAACACTGTCATTTCCAATAGCCTACTGGTTGAAGACTTAAGCCCTCAAGGAACATATATATATATATATTCACCTCTGAAACTAACTTTAAAAATTCAATGAAGTAAAATTCAAGTTTAATTTTGCTGACTTAGTCAGATTAAATATTATGTTTTGACAGATTTTTTTTATATTGCTACGAATCTGTAACACATCTCTCCAAGACAAATTTAACACTGAAGAAATTACCGCTCTACCATTACTAGAAGTGCTTCAGATAAAGACAAAACAGATAGGCTCCGCCAAGGCCTAATTCTAAAACAAAATCGGAATTCTGGGATCCCGAAGCCCGCAATCATGACCCGCATTTTAGAAAATGTTTGATTTAACTATTTGTTAATGTTCTAAGTGGTCGGAAAAGACATGTAGTGAGCGATTTCTTTGCCAATATCTAAATCAAGTATTTTTTAGTCATTTTGACTATATGGAGATCGGCACTATAGAGATTGGCTGACGCAGTTGTGCGACCTGATTTTGTGACCTGTCTTATATATTATGTAAGTGTTGACCCAATTCGATTTTCCAAGGACTGACAGTCACTTGTCAATCATGAACAGAGACAGTTCTCACACAGCAGCCAGATTTCACCAACAGCAAAAAATGTGTGACTATTCTAAAACGTGTCTGTTGAGTTCACAGTTTTAGACTAATCTAAAAGTTAAGCCTGTGTTTGGTATGTCATTATTATATTTCAAGACACATGTCTAAATCAGCAAGACTGTTTCACCAAAAAAAAAATCAAAAACTGAACCAAAAAGTCACAGTCTAAAAAAGGCTAAATAAAGACTTGCTCAGCCGGGGTGGGTCTTAGCGGGTGTCTGAATCATGACGAAAACTAATAACAAAATGAATAAGAACCTGTATGAACAAAAAAACTATTTAGAGGATGAAGGTGATTTTTTTTTTTAAGTAAACTAATATTAGCATATAAATTTGGATCGAGAATGGAAGTAAACATGATTGTAATAAATTTGGGAAGGAAGGAGAGATAGAGAATTCACAAGAGAAAAAAGGAAAGAAGGAAAGAAGAAAGGAAAGAAGAAAGGGAGAAAGGACGGAAGGAAAGATGGAAGAAAAGAAGAAAGAAAACAGGAAAAAAAGAAAGGGAGGAAAGAAAGGTGGAAAGCTGGAAGGAAAGAAGAAATGGATAAAGTGAGAAAAGAAGGAGTGAGAGAAAGAAAAAAAGACAAAGTAAAAAAGGAAGGGATAGGGAGGGAAAGAAAGAAGAAAAGAAGGAAAGACTGAGAAGGTGAATGTTTTCTAATTAATGTTGAATTATAGTCTCAAAAAAAATAGTCTGCTCACAACAATGTAATTTTCAGTAAACACAAATTTACGAGTGATATGCTTAGATTGTAACCCAAGGGGGGGGGGGGGTACTCACCCTGAAAGGGTTGTAAATAGCCAAGAAAACACTAATGTTGAGTTTTTTCTCTTTACCTTGCCAAATAATCAGCATATCAGAGGCATCAGTTCCTATGGAGCTGGTGGGGCAGATGTCCCACCACTTTTTTACCAGAAAAGGGGTAAAAAAACTCTGAGCTTCCGTAACTCTGCCATGCCCATGCAAAATATTTTAAAAAGTTGTCAATGCCTCACCACTTTATTTTGAAAATGACGCCACTGCAGCATGTGCTCGACCATGCAGACTTTTCACCTGGGGGGCAAACCTCCTCTTATCTTTTTTCACAGTTTAAATCCAGCAAAAAAAAAGAAGGAAATTAAGAAGTGTGAACAGTCATCTCAGTTGGATTTTAACAAACATTCACATCACAGAATCCAGCATGAATGCCAAACAACAGCTAAGACGCAATCCAATCTGAAAAATATCAGACATGTCTTCAAAATGGTTGGTAAAATGGCATCTAAACACTTGACTTCACACAAGTCTGAAAGATCTAAAAATGAGTTTTCATTACATACTTTTTATAAAAGATATTTTCTAATTCCATCATTTGAAAAAAAAATAAAAATTCTGCCAAACTATATTAATTATCAATGGTTGAAAGTAATTCAGCAGCACTCATTTTTCATAAACCCAAATTGGATTATTTTGTCTGGACATGTCACATTTTGGTGAAATATTTTTTCCAAGCAATTCTATATCTGAATTCCGGAAGCGACAGGATTCAAACAGATAAAGTAGGCCTATTATTGATTTGCTAGTATTCCATTAAGACCATAAAATACGCAAATTTGATAAAAGATGCATTGATATGCAATTTAGTAACGAAAAAAATACAGAAACAATGTGTGGTGAAATCGTTTCGGTGTGCCAGGCCAGTTGGTTTTGATCATCAGATCGGCAATAACATGGAATAACTGCCAGAAAGCTATTGCCGAGATTAAAATATTAATTCCAGTTATTAACATTATGGCAAAATGCCACCAAATGAAATGCAGATTGACATTAAAGATTATGGTTATGCTGCCATATAAAATATCGTTATTCAAGAAAAGTTTTCTTGATGTCAACAGGCTCAACACATGTCAAGGCATTGGTAAGTACATGTGAATGCATATAAGTTGTGAACTTATGTAGGCTAAATCAGATCGAAACACAGATAGATAGATAGATAGATAGATAGATAGATAGATAGATAGATAGATAGATAGATAGATAGATAGATAGATAGATAGATAGATAGATAGATAGATTTGAGGGTCCCAAGGGGACATAGGCGTACAGGACTGCCATTTTGCAGGGCCTCAAGCTGCTGGCTCCATCACCACTTATCCCTGATTCGGCTTGCTGTAAGGATGGATCCCCAGAGTGCGAGAATGAATTCTTGTTGGTCGTCAATAGTGAATAGTGAGTTGTCTTGCATTTGCTTGGCCTCCTCCACTCACATTGAGGGCAAGTAGGGCTACTCTTGACTTATATAATAAATACATAAATATAATCTTTATTCATACAATTGTGTACAAGTTTTAAATAGGAAGATTAATAGTTATATTGTTTTAATTGGATTCATGGTGAATTAGTTGACAAAAATGTCAACCATCAGTTCATACACTTCAAATTTGTTTAAAATAGAGTCTTTCAGTCCATCTCTGATCATTGTCATCTCTCTAATCACATTAGCATCTGCACAGGTTCCAATCTCCTTGCACCGTAATCCACAGGCTGTGTGGACCCTTGACACATTTTTAGCAACACTCACATTAAGCAACGAGAGTAGCTCGATGTCACACTCAGATCTCACATGTGATAGGTTCCGAGAAAAACAAGAGTTTGAAAGATCAGCACTTGAGCGAAACAAAAATCTGATACAGTCTGTCTTATGCTGGAGCACGTTAAAAGCAAACTTGACAAAACGTTTTGCCAACATGTGACAAGAACACAGTGAGTCAGTCAGAGAATTGGTGGATTTGAATTATAGAGAGAGTGGAGGCACCAGTACCTCAAAGTCAAAACTGCACCATGGGCCAACCTGCAACTCCACTATAGTAAGTCCAAGTTTTAGCCTGATGTTAAAACTAATTATTGTTTTTTAACTAAATGGAGAAATAAGTAGACAAGAGAGGTCCACCGATGATATATTCCAAAGGGGATCTGCCCAGATGTCCACTTACTTGATAACTCTGAATTTAGATGAAGTTAAGGAAATTAATTTTGGTCAATTATATTTTATTACACAAAGCTAGTACTGCTTATGGGGAGAACAAGGTCTACTTTGGTGGAAAGCTAAACGCCTTCCTATATTCTTCCTATTCTTCCCTCAGCAGGCACTGAACCAAGTACAAAATGCATTGTTAAAACTTAAAATAAACTTGAAAGTAACTTATAACTTAAGTTATGTCTTAATGAGTGTAGCCAGTTAAAAACTATATGTCTTCCACGAGCTGCCTCATCAAAACCAAATGTGTTTCTATAATAACTAAGTTATTATGGTAATGCAATTTGTGTAAAGAGTAAATAAATTGAATTTATTTACCTTGCTATTGTTGTAATCCCTGTATGTAGAGCCCGCTAAATACAAGTATTTTTCGACCAGATTCTGCAGGCTGTCACACAGAGTTACTTGATTAAATTATACCAAATATTTTAAGTGAATTTAAATTATTATAACTTAATTGTTATTTATTTAGTAAATATAGTCTGTATATGTATAGCCTACTAAATGCAAGTATTTCTACAAGAATCGGTAAGCTGCCACACAGAGACAAATTTCACCCAATCAAAAACTGAATTTACACTAATTTGGTTTAAATTTAATATAAGTTATTTAGCCTCTTTGTGTATCACCTGCTAAATGCTTGTGTGTAAAACCGGATTCTGCAAGCTGCCACGCAAAGAAAAGTTCATCCAAACACAAACCAATTTTAAATTAACTCTAAAATTTAATTTGTAGTAGAATTTTTTAAGTAATAGTCTCTATATGTTTAATGCACTAAATACCTGTGCATGAAACAAGATTGTATGGGCAGCCAATAAAGAGACAATTTACTTGTATTTAACACTTTATTGATTAAAATTCTAACAGGAAATATTATTGTACACCTATTGTGCACTATTGAATAGGTGTTTGGAGAAGCTGCAAACCGAAGTTGTAACGTTGTCAGTTCTGACACCTTTGAAGCAATGATCAGGTGTTAAGCTATTGACCAGATTGACACCTTCTATTGACACCTTTGTATGGTTTCCTGTGCCTTTTTTATTTTGTAAATTTTCTTTCAAAAAATACAAGAATTATTTAATTTTTTGACTGTTACACTGTTGATTGAATGCTAATTCTACCCTCAATAGTTGCCCACAGTCAAATAGTTACCAAAAAAAATTTATTCTTAACTGATGCACCACTGATCGAATACAAATTCTACTCTCAGCAGTTATCAAAAGTCAAGAATGTAAAAATGTTATTAATCAGCTGTTATACTGTTGATCGAATACTAATTCTACCCTTGACAAGTAACCACAGTCGAAATAATGTTACACAAAAAAGGATTTTTTTAAAAATCAAGCAGTCGCACCGTTGATCGAATGATAATTCTACCCTCAACAGTTATCAACCACTGAATTAAACAAAAATATGTCAATTAGCAATTGCACTGCTGATCAAATACAAGTTCTATCCTTGACAGCTACCAATTGCTAACTAACTGTTACAAAAAAGAATTTTTTATAAAATCCAGCAATCGCACCGTTGATCGAATGATAATTCTACCTTCAACAGTATCAACCACTGAATTATAAAAAAATTTGTCAATTAGCAATTGAGTCTTTCTCATATTTTGGTATCTCGCTAATTAAAGGTAATGAATAAATTGGTAAACTTCAAATATTAGTAACTTTTATAGCCATATATACTTTAGTTTAGTGTAAATTTAGTGTTGGAACTCAGATTTGTCGGAGCCCAGTGGCAGAGCCCATTGGATTTTAATGTATGTAGGTAAATGTTATATCCAGTGTTCCATACTGAGATAGTTAATTCTATTAGTGGATAGAGTATGTCTTACTCTAAGATTCCCAGTCTTCTTATTGTTTATGATATACAGTTGCTCTCGAAAGTAAGTACACCCCTGTAGGATTATTGCATTTGGCTCATTAATTAAAATCAGGTCATGGTTATTATCTCATTTTTGCAATAAGGTGCATCTCTTTGAAGTCTTACATAATATGTAATTTGGATTTCTTGAAATATCAAAGTCACTTTGACCTTTGACCTCAAATGAAAAAATAACCCATTGCAAAAGTAAGTACACCTTACAATAGTTAGCCTTTTTATTGCTTTATACCCTCGGTTTTGGTCAATCTGCTTTTGCCTTCCAACCCTAAAATGTTTGTTGTTCCTCCTGGTTGATTTTGGCACCTTTGTTTTTATTTCCATCCTCTTCGGCAGTACTTATAATTGATTATACTTAAATTTGCTTAATCAAGGTATTATGGTGTGAGTGATGGGTCAGTTGCCATGCCAAGAACTTAGGAACTGTCCAAAAGGCTAAGAAATACTATTATTTACACCTACAATGACAAATTTGGAAATTTCAGAATATTTCTGTACAGCTTGGGGTTCACATATCTACCGTCAGGAAGTTTATTCAAATTGGAGGAGCAAAAATACACAAAGTCACCAAGCAGGATGGGAATACCAACAAAGATGTCTTGCAGAACATCCAAGAAGTTAAGACAGGAAGCAGCAAAATACCCTAAGGTT
This sequence comes from Platynereis dumerilii, assembly GCA_026936325.1. NCBI lineage: Eukaryota > Metazoa > Annelida > Polychaeta > Phyllodocida > Nereididae > Platynereis > Platynereis dumerilii. The sequence goes on from JAPTHN010000013.1 coordinate 32,388,298, forward strand.
ACATCCACAAATTACAAGAGCAAGTGACATCGTCTGGAATACATGTCTACATGTTAACTATGTGGAGGCATTTGAATGAAGAAGGCCTCACTGCCAGAATGCCCAGAAACAATCCCATGCTGATGAAAAAACACAAGAAAGCAAGGCCTACACTTTGCCCAGAAGCATTTTGATAAACCATAAGACATTTTGGCTAATACTCTTTGGACAGATGATCCTGAAATTAAATTCTAAGGTCAGATGAACCACCGACACATTTGCTGCTATGGGAACACAGCTTTCCAAGAGGAGAACCTGGTGCCAATAGTGAAGCATGAAGGTGGGAATATCACGCAGAATGGGTTTTTTGCCTCATCAGAAACTGGAAAACTGCTTATGTAGAAGGAATCATGAATTCAAAGCTCTATTATGAAATCCTAGGAGATAATGTTGCCCAATTGCTGAAGTATAGCTTGATTTAAAGTGCTCTTGGGTGTTCCAGCAGGACAAATATCACATACACACAAGTGTGTCAACAAAATCCTAAATAAATTAAAATAAATACAAGCTTTTGGAATAATATAGCCAAATCCCAGATGTGAATCCCATCGAGGTGTTGTGGTTTGACCTCAAAAAGTGGCTAAATGCGCGTAATCCCCCAGACATTCACTGGTGACACAGTTTTACATGGGAGGCATGGCTGCAAGTTCCAGTGCAAAGATGTTAGAACCTTATTCATGGGTAAAGGAAGCATCTACAAGCTATTTTGGCCACCCAATTAGGTAATACAAGGTACTGACTGCCTGAAATTAGAAGGGTGTACTTACTTTTGCAATGACCATTTTTTCCATACTCAGCTGTATTAATTTAATGGGAGACCGAATTTGTGAATTAGTAATATAATTGTATACAAATGTATTAAGTTCACACTATTTTATTGTTAGTGTGTGAATATATAATGATTTGTACCTTTGAGAGACAAAAGTTTGAAAAATTGCATGGGGTGTACTTACTTTCGAGAGCAACTGTATGATATTTACCAAAATGAATGTGAAGCTCCTTCCACAAAAAGGAGGATTTACCTGGTAGATCCGTGCATCATTTTAAAGGTCATTCCAAGTTATTTTATGAAATGTATTATTTTTCCATGTCGCATCTGCCACATGTCATTTTGTGGCTTGAAAATGGATTATTTGTAAAATTCTGAAATTTAGCACGCAATATATTGACAACACCTGGTTCTGGGCACTCAGGGAAATAATCATTTTCAGGGGATACCCAGTCAACATTTGAGTCTGCACAGCACTCAATGTGAGATCACAAGAAACTCACATGGTGATGTCATGCTTGAGAGTGTCATCAAGACATCACAGTGACCTCATACCTTGTGACCTCATGCATTGCTACCTCATGCAGAGCTCTCTGAAATCTCACATACTGAGGTCAAAAATTGAGCTCACTACGAGCTCAAAGTGAGCTCACAAATGATGGTGTCACTATGAAATCTCTCAGAGAGGTCACAAAGAAAATCACGCAGAGATGTCACAGAGAGCTCACGCTATGACCTCATGCAGTGCTACCTCATGCAGAGCTCTCAGAAATCTCACATGCTGAGGTCAAAATGTGACCTCACTGGGAGCTCACAGTGAGCTCACAAATTATGGTGCCACCATGCAATCTCACAGAGAGGTCACAAGGAGCTCCCACAGTGACATCACTAAAGGTCAAATAAAAATCTCACAGAGAGCTCACACCTTGAGCTCTTTGTGACAGGAAGTGACATCACATGGCCATCACAACATTCCATCCACCATTTTGAATCAACATGCAACAGGGACATTTTGGAGATGAAACAATGCCTGTAAGTACCATTTTACACAGTTTGTAGTTTTGAAAATTATGTTAGCATGGATTTAAACACTTAGTGATTATATAGGAATGGAAATTAAGCCTCCGAAAATTGACAAACGTTTGTTTTGACTGTTAAATTATACAGCAGTTTTGGCACAATCTTTTAACTGCCATTTAGAATCAGGAGCCATTGCACTAAAGAAACACAGTTTTGATATGTATGAACTAGTAATATTTTCCATTTTAGCTGTTTCTGTTGTAAATTGTTCATGTGCTTTTGAATAATTTGATAATATACATGCATCAACCACACATAGAGTATAAGATAAATCAGCCTATTTATAGGACATTATTGAAATTTCTGATAATTATATTATATGTATCACATACATGTATTTATATTTTTTTAATTTTGTTTCAGGTTGCTGGTTGATCTGTTTCTGTGTGGGTTGGACTACAGGAATGAAGAGGATGAATTAAGCTCCCCCCCCCAATCCAGCAATGTGATTTGACAAATAAAATGAGGGAACAAACTTGCTATTCTGTATGTGTATTTATCTGACTCCTGAAGGGGTCAATGAGGGTGATTTGAGGTCACAGACAGTTCACAGGGCAAAGGTCACAGAAAGTTCACCCTGCAGACTTGACCTCAGAAAAGGCTCACAGAAAGCTCACAAGAGGCTCACACATATCTTACTATGAGACCTCACATCTGGCTCACAGGGAGCTCACGGTGTGACCTCAACTTTTGAGCTCAAATCGACCTCATTGACTGGCTTCAAAATGAGGTTGATGTGAGGTATTATCTGTGAGCTTTCAAGGTATCTTTGAAGAGCTCACAGAGATATCACAGTGAGGTCAAATTGTTGACTGGGTATGAACTTCAACTTAGGACATAACACCACCTCCATTTTGAACCCCTGGGTTCTTGTTATTACTACAGGGGAACAAGAAGTGCAACAAAATCATATGGTTAGGTGTTCAAGTGGTCTTGTGACAAGCAATTTTTCTATGCACCACTAAGCACTGAGTGTAAATTTCTCCCAAGCTGAAGACAACACTTTAATCGATAAGTTTAAGGAACACCTTAAAAAAAAAAAAACAATGCTATAAGAGGGCAACCTCTAGCAGGGAAGAGGGGGGGGAGTGGTAGCCCTGGGACCCACGTGTGCTAGCACGTGGGTCATGGGTCGCTACATTGGAAAAACTTGAGATTTTCAACAAGGGTTTAGGGGAATGGCTGCAGCTAAGTTTTCAATGAATTACTGATATTGTGTGTTGGTATATTAAAAATAGACAATTTTTGCTGCTGATAGCACATATTTTCAATTTTGTGAGAACACTGATACCTACAATACAAAGGCATTGAAGTTGAGCTTAATGATTTTTTCTTATACATTGTAGTGAAACTGCGCTCTGATTGGCTAAGAGAGAGTGACAGCTGTATCGTGATGTCACAACATGATTGTTTACACAATTGCTATGACATCACCAGAGATTGTGACGTCACCAGTGTTTATGACATCATAACAGTGCTGCTGCTCTGTTTAGACCAATCACTGTTGAGCAGCCATTTTATTTTCTTGAGAAGACAGGTTTTATGGGGCTTAGAAAATTTAAAACTGTTGTATACAGTGTATGTGAGGACGTTCTAGGCTGAAATGATGTGCTATCAGCAGCGAAATACATGGAGATTATTGTGAGATAATCACAATGATCAATAGAGCCACAACAATGACACCATTCTGATCCTCCTGAAGGGTATGCTGAAATCTCAAGTTTTTACTATGTAGTGATTCATGACCCCTGCGCTACACGCAGGGTCTCAGGGCTAGGGGAGTGGAGGTTTCTTGTTCAATTTTCATGAAATAAATTAATCCTTCAAGGCACTCATAATCATTTATAAATAATTTCTGGCAGAATGTTTCTAAGAAAAATTGAGTTGTTTGATTTAGAATCAAACATTTGGGTATGTCATACGGCTTTTACTGGAAAATAAATAATTTCCCATAGACGAAAAATCAAACCCCCCCCCCTCCCCGACAATCTAGTGCTCGCCCTTGAAAATTTTTTGTGTAAAGCGTCTTTGTCCAAGCGTTTATGATCGTAATTGATTTTACCTGGATAGAATATCTTTTCTCAACTAAATGTAATATACCCCCTGCCTTTTGTGATGAGGGGGTTATCTCGGTTGGTAGCACCTTGTGCTTCTAATCAATTGGTCCCAGGTATTATCCCAGGTCTGGGCAGGTCTGCTATCTATCTTGGCCTGCAGTTTCACTCACTCACTCACAGAAGTTGAGATGTAGCACACCTAGAGCACAGTTTTTTTTGGGGGGGGGGGACAAACAAATTTGGATTTCTTACCACTGAAATGGTATATTTGGGTACTACTGAATTTCATCAATAATATAATAAATATAACCCCCTCCCCCACCTTCGGCACACACCATGAATATCTGTCAGGTGTATGCATTGTGTGGTCCCAATAAGTATCCGTTGATGCGTTGTTGATGACAGTTGTTTCAAAGCATAACATATTATTGTAGAAGAGGCTTTTGTCTCAAATTAATAGAATAATCTTGAAGTGTGATACACAGAATGTGCTCAGTCATGTGTGAAAATTTGTGACATGGCAAAGCTGCTTGAGCACCAAACACATTGATCATTTCGTTGCACTTCTTGTTCCCCTGTAGTACACTGTAAATTTTGAATTTTGAGTTAGCTTAATTGATTGAGTGAGATGGTTGCACAATTCCTTTGAGCCAAGATAGCTTGTTGTTTGCAAGTTTTAACAACATAAAGATTATCATAACTCAAAACAGCAAGCTATCATGGCTCAAACAAATTGTGCAACCGTCTCACTCAATTATTTGAGCTAACTCAGAATTTCAGAATTTACAGTGTAACTTAGCGGGTTCACATTTGATTCTGTGTTGTTTTTTTTCCAGAACATCAGTGACAGGCGATGACTTCTTACATCTCTCTGTTTTTAATTATAACAACCCTCAGCCACAATGGAAATGCGGAAAATGTAAATATCAAACATTATTACTCTTCTGAGGAGAACATCACCTGCGCTGAAACTGCGATCCAGTCAGACAAATTTGGTTCAGTGTCCCGACTGAGATGTTCCATATCATGCACTCAGTCAGAGAAGTTGTGCTTAGGATTTTCTCATTCTCAATCGAAGTGTGAGTTATGCTACATCTGCACGCAGCCTACAAATCTGCAATATCTTAACTCCGACAATCACCTGTATACAGAATCTTCAGCTACTCTTACGACAGAACTGCAGCAAGGTATGTAATTTGTGTTTGATGAGTTGTGATCCCTGTGGGTCTTGTGGAAACTTGATTCTCTGATCGATGATCATGGCTTTACATCCTGTACTTATTCACTTTGTAGACTAATTAGGACAGGAGGAGTAGACAGCCATGATGCAAAGGATTAGTGAATGAGGCATCCAACATAGGCCTACACTGCGTTCCCAATTATTATGCAACCACTATTTTTCGTGATATCTCTAAGAGAAATAATTCTATTTGCATATCCTTTACACATATTGCTATTTGTGCCATGGAGCCAGTATTCTGTAAATTTTGTCAAATTCTGTTCATTCACTGAGGATTTATGCCATGTAATATGATTTTGTGGTGTTCCCTATTATTATGCAATTTCATGATAAGGCACCCACTGCCACCCAAAATCAATCAAACTGATCTTAAAATACCATGAGTCCTCACCCATTATTATTAAATAAAACATTGAACCATCATTTCAAACATTAGTGTGTTTATATGTAAGCAATTGATAATATACCCCTGCATTAAAATAACATTGAAATACTGATATTTTTGCAATGAAAGCCCGATGTCAGCAAGACACCAATGGAATCACTGTCAAGTTAGAATGATTCCCTGGGTTCCATTTCTGTCTCTTTTTTTAGGACATTATAATACTTAACCTGATTCTGAAATGACTCACGGACAAAATCTAATAACCTGATACCAGTGGTCAATTAATATTTACAAGTTCTTAATTTCTGTGTCAACCTCATAATCCACTTTCCTTAGGTTTAGAACTCTCCCCTAAACCAAAGAAAATCAAATTTCAACAATGCACTTGAATACTATCTTGAAATGAAGTCAGGTTATTCCAATTTACAATGATATTCCTGTGGGAGAAAATTATGGTTGCATAATAATTGGGAACGCAGTGTAGAAGACCAAGCAAGAGCTGGATTCAAACAATGGACCATATACTGGCAGCCCAGAGAGCTACAACTTACACTCTTAACAAAAAGGTTTCATATGGAACCTTCAAGGGTGTAATAAGCTGGTATAGATAAGGGACCCTCAAAGTTTCATTATTCAACTTTTAAAAAGGTTCCAACAGCAAAAACAACACTTAGATAATCCAGCTGTACTAAATTCCCATAATGGAAACCCTTTCTCTCAAGTTAGGAGCATCTATCTAGGGTTCCATCAGAGGGCCTTCCCACAAGTACACTCTTGATCAAAATGCTGGAATAATTTGGATTTTCAAGGTGTCAGGATTTCAAAGTTCTAAAATTTGAGATTGAATGTGTGGAATTGCAAAATTTTTTCCTCAGACATTAAATTTATGTATAAATGATATCATAAACCCTTTTTAGTTGATGAGAATTACTTGAAAACTTTCTCTGGGGGACTCGGAAAAATTGCTCATTTTTAGTAAAAAATCATCAAAAATTGCATAGTGGCTCAACAACACAGACATTAAATTTCAACATATGCAAGAAATGTGAACTTAATCTTGATGTGTACAAACAATAAACACAACAATATCATGTTGAATGCCACATTCTTTGACCTCCGCCTCCACTTGACTTGACATGGATACCACCAATCTGTTTTTTGCTTCTTTTTGACATATATGGCCATTCTTCAGTGAAAGCCACTTGCACCTGGTCCAGAGTAGTTGACTGGACCTCCATCTTGTGTGCAGAATGGTCAAAGATGACCCTATAATGTTATTTAGGTTCATTTCAGGTGAGGTTGCTAGTAACAGCAAATTCTCATTTTTCTCAATTTTCAAGGTTTAGAAGGATTTGCGGTGCCCTACAAGCTTGAGCATTGCCATAAATGAATGAAATGTTTCAACTGAAGTGTTCTCTACACTGAGGTATCATTTTCCTCTTCCAACAAGAGCACGCTCTTAACAAAAATGCTGGAATATTTTGAGAATTTTTCAAGTAAATTCAATCTCAGTCAATATATCCCAGCACATGTTTCACAGAGCTTATGGAGACATTTTTGTGTGATGGGAAGGTGGCCAGATACTGTCTGACAACTGCCTCATTACCACAAGGGCTCAGGGTGACGGTTTAATGCTTGTTTTTTGTGTGATCCATTATGACGGAAATTTGTGTCTGGTAGTGTGGCATAGAAACGTTCCGGCAGTCTCCTATCTAAGTTTGCTGGAAGAGGAAATGATACCTCAGTGTAGAAAACACTTCAGTTGAAACATTTCATTCATTTATGGCAATGCTCAAGCTTGTAGGGCACCGCAAATCCTTCTAAACCTTGAAAATTTAGAAAATTGAGAATTTGCCGTTACTGGCAACTTCACCTGAAATGAACCTAAATTTCATTATAGGGTCATCTTTGACCATTCTGCACACAAAATGGAGGTCTAGCCAACTACTCTGGACCAGGTTCTGATGACTTACACTGAATAATGGCCATATTGGTCAAAAAGAAGCAAAAAACAGATTGGCGGTATCCATGTCAAGTCAAGAGGAGGCGGAGGTCAATGAATGTGGCATTCAACATGATATTGTGATGTTTTTTGGTTGTACACATCAAGATTAAGTTCACATTTCTTGCATATGTTGAAATTTAATGTCTGTGTTGTTGAGCCACTATGCAATTTTTGATGATTTTTTACTAAAAATGAGCAATTTTTCCGAGTCCCCCAGAGAAAGTTTTCAAGTAATTCTCATCAACTAAAAATGGTTTATAATATCATTTATACATAAATCTAATGTCAGAGGAAAAAATCTTTGCAATTCCACATATTCAATCACCAATTTTAGAACTTTGAAATCCTGTCACCTGGAAAATCCAAATTATTCCAGAATTTTGATCAAGAGTGTAGTGAACCTTTCAATCAGTTGCACCTTTAACAATTTTTTCGGCTGTGGGTTCTTTTTATATACCATCAAGAACCTTTTTATGTTAAGAGGGTAGCTTTAGACAACTCCTCCCACACACAGCTCCTCACTCTGACACTTGGACAATTATGTTGACATATTTGTTGGATGGCTTTACATGTATTTAATTGCAAGTTAGTAACTTATGGAGTATGGCGCGAAAAAGAAACCATTCAGCAAAACCTTGAATACTTGTATGATTTAGAGTTTCCAGCCAGTTAACTGTAACAGTTATTACAGATCTCATATTAGTGTGCCATGTTCTTTTCAACTGCCACAATGCTCATGTGATGTCAGTATGAGCATATTGGTGTCACTGGAATATTCACAGTTTAAGCTATTTTACTTGGTAGCTCCTCTTATCAGATCATTGTAAATCTACAAGAAACTGATAAAACGTCGGTGAGCCTTAATTGTTCTGTTTGATGTTTTGAAAACACCAAAAAGTTTCTTATCCCTACTAACATGCTCCAACTGAACAAACCATCATACACAATAATACACATATGAATACGGATAAATCAGTTATTTTTCACACATAGCCAGTAAGCCTAATTTGTTATTAGCAGTTGGAATCAACACTTGAGCTGTGGTCTCAAATGCTCACAGGAGTGCCCAGATAGTGATGTCAGTATTGAGATACTGACATCATCTCTGCATATATTCACATGGGACATGGCACACTAATATGAGATCTGTAATAACTGTGATAGTTAACTATTTGAAATAGCATTGAAATGACATTGGAGTCAGCTGAACAGTTAACTGTTAATCTAACAGTTAACTATTTTATCATAGTGACAGTCTGAAGGCTATTCAACATTTTTGAATAAAAATTAATCCAGCACTTCAAATTATGTCAATTATTTTCAATGGTACACACAAGAATGCTAAAACTGTGATAATCTAGTCAATATTGTTGATAAACTGAAGGACAAAACTAAGTTATCAATTTTCTATTTGAAATAATTTAAAGAAAAAAAATTGTCAAACTTATTTGTTGCGTGTTTTATGTTCTACACATTAACAATGACCAATTAGTCATGTTTACATATTCTTGTCACGGGTCATTGCCTCTGCACTGGTACAGATCATGAAATGCAGTAATTGGGGTAATCCTTGGGTTCTGTGATCTTTCCTGAGTTGGGATACGCTGAAAGACTGCTACTTATCAACTAATTTTCGGTGTCTTGGGGCCTTAAATTTGCCTAAAATCCGGCATTTGGAAAGTTATGTCTGCTTTAGGACAAACTATTTTATTGTTTGCTAGAACAAGTCAACCATCAGCAAATGAATATAAACAGCTCCAGAGATTTATGAAACGAATATTATGAATAGGTTAATCCAACTGTTTACTGTTTGAGGTAGTTTGGCAATCACACTATACACTGATAACTTGCATAACAGTTATTCAGAAATGGAACAGTTAACTGTTTAGCAAGTTAACAGTTAAATTGGAACCTCTAGTATGATTGACAACTAACCCAAAGCAAAGTACAGAATTTTAGACACATTTCTAATGAAGTTGACTGGAGCCATAGAAATATATAGAATGGACATGAGGCTGTATGATGCCACCTCAGGATGAGATCACCAAATCCGCCATATTGGAACTGCCCTGAGACATGACGTCACATTAGACTAATTATGATGTGACGTCATGCCATTGTTACAAGTGACATCACTGTTATTGGTGATGTCACAGTTACATTGTGCCAGGATACAGGGCAGTATCAAGATGGTGGATTTGGTTGCTTCATCTGCCAAAGCCTCATGTCTGTTCTATGTATTTCTGTGACTGGAGCAGATTAACCAATTCAAATTGATTTCAGCTGTCGGTGGCTCAGTGATACATAGAATCAGAATTAGAATCACTTTATTTGTCCCAGTACAGCAGTATTATATTATTATTATATTGTTATTAAAATCGAATTATCAAAAGAGCAACAGGGACTGGAGGCCACTTTAGGAAAATATCATTTTCGTTGTCAAGTGGCCCCCAATGAAAATTAAAAATTAAGAACAGAGGAGCGTCCGCTCGTACAAGCAAATAAACAGCACTTGGTTGTGGACCAATGCCACAAGTTGGTAAAATTTGGGATTTCTGGTCAAACTGGCCAAAAAATCAATAATCACTGATATGTTTCCTATGTATCAGGAGATTCAAAATCCAAAAATTTGAGGTTGTAAATGCGTTTTTATGATGACTAGGTCACATTATGCCAGTAAATTTAAACAAGAATGTGAAGAAAATACTTACTTAAAATGCAGTTTATTCAAAACGAACCTTTGTTTATTCAAATGCTTCTGTAGCAGAGACTTTTTAAAATATCACTATGAAACTTTCACAAGTTCTGCAGAATAATATGCTTATAACAAACAAAATACAGATTTTTCATTTTTTACCTCATCAGACCTTCTACTGTGGAATTAGCAGGTAATGCGGAAAGCAAGTGTTGCAATTTTTGTCAGCCATAAACAGAGGGCCATTATACCATGATTGGTTTGACTAGAAACCGTATTGTATATACCAATGGAAAGCTAAGATCAAGTGCAACAATGCAATATCTAACATGTGAAATTTCAAGCAATGAATCTTTATCACAAAGCATTTGATCAGACATGTCTGAACATACATTTTTTCAAAATGTAGGAGTTCCACATTTGTTGTCAGTGACAAAGACATGCTTCTAATATCATGAAAGTATACATTTACAAATACTTTCTATAAACCAACAGATACCTTGGCTCATGAGCAACAAAATCATATCAAAAAAGTTAACTTTCCATCAACTGGCCTTCATCAAGAAGCATGTAAAGAAGAAAGGTCAGCTTAAATATTACAAAATGTGAGAGCGTGGCATTTTTCGTCAGTCTGGAAGATAGGACTCTTAGGCCATGACAGGTTGGACTTTCTGCCATATTCTATACACTAATGGAAAGCCAGGCTCAAGAGCATGACAAAAATACCAAGAATGAAAACATTTCAGCAACAAGCCTTCATCAGGAAGCACCTGAACAAGAGAGGTCCCACAAAATTTTCGAAGAATATAAGAGCGTTGCGCTGTTGTCAGTCTTACATATGCCATCACAGGTTCTTGCTCAATAGCCTCAGCCAATTTAAGTGATATTTTCCTGATAGACAAGGTCATGAGCAATGCATTGGTATATCAAATGTTCCAAAAATGTTTGGATCAATGGTTTTTCTGTTGCATCAAAAATCCCATTGCACTTTTTAGCTTCACCGGGACACACCAACTGAGGATTACAAAAGGTGTATTAAAAAAATATAGAAACATCCAATGCCTTTTTTCTGGATTCATAAGATGCCCAACTAATTAGGAAACAGTAATGCATTGCAAGTGTGATCCTAAAGTCATCTCTTTTCCTGTATTTGAAAGTTGTGTGCAAAAATTGTACATGCAGTGTCCAGACGGGACATAAAAATTTTCCCTAACTGCAATCATGTATCACTCATTATTTCAAGACCAGTGACTAATGGATCCAATAACTGTTATTCATATGAAAGAAGATATCTTTGCCTTTCATATGATCTGTAATACTCGCAAGAATACCATCAGGGGGCTGAGATATGACCTAAAATGTATGTGCATATTGGCCCAAAACTGAAATTTTACCAACTCACGGCACTGGACCTTGTTGAATAATGTAATTTTCTAAAAAACTTGAATGGTTAATTGTTGATGATTGATCTATTGTATAGATAACAGAGAAATTAAGGGTAGCCTACTTTTAAATAAATTATATCTGGAGTCAACTGAACAGTGTGGGCATCATACTTACTTGAAGTGACAGCATAAGGAACATACAGAAAATGCATCCACTATGGCGGCGAAGTATGGCCTGTCAAAAGCCTCACATTTACTGTGTTAGAGACTCAAGTGACACAAAATAATTTTCTTTCAGATTTGTTAATCCATGTCTCAATGGATTCCATATCTGGAGGAGTCATCCCTACCTCTCTTTTACTATTTATACCTCATGATGATAATTTGTTTTCAGATTTGTTGATCCATGTCCCAATGGATTCCATATCTGGAGGAGTCATCCCTACCTCTCTTTTACTATTCATGCCTCATGATGACAATTTGCTTTCAGATTTGTTGATCCATGTCCCAATGGATTCCATATCTGGAGGAGTCATCCCTACCTCCCTTTTACTATTTATGTCTCATGATGATAATTTGCTTCAAGATTTGCTGATCCATGTCCCAATGGATTCCATATCTGGAGGAGTCATCCCTACCTCCCTTTTACTATTTATGTCTCATGATGATAATTTTCTTTCAGATTTGTTGATCCATGTCCCAAGGGAATCCATACCTGGAGGAGTCATCCCTACCTCTCTTTTACTATTTATGTCTCATGATGATAATTTGCTTTCAGATTTGTTGATCAACGTCCCAATGGATTCCGTATCTCGAGGACTCATCCCTACCTCTCTTTTACTATTCATGCCTCATGATGATAATTTGCTTTCAGATTTGTTGATCCACGTCCCTATGGATTCCATATCTGGAGGAGTCATCCCTACCTCTCTTTCACTATTTATGTCTCATGATGATTATTTGCTTTCAGATTTGTTGATTCATGTCCCAATGGATTCCATATCTGGAGTCATCCCTACCTCTCTTTCACTATTTATGTCTCATGATGATAATTTGTTTGCAGATTTGTTGATCCATGTCCCAATGGATTCCATATCTGGAGGAGACATCCCTGCTGTTGGCACAACAGCCACTGCTCAAGGAACACCAGGTTAACAGATTTTAATAAATATATGAATTTATAAAGTTTTTCTACATGAATTTAAAGTAGGTGTGAATCATCATCGGCTGATCATGAGATAGCAAGAACCGTAAAATTTGCTGATCAAAAATTTGAATTTTTCTGACTGGGGAAGTATAATTTGCTCATGCAAGAAAGGCAGTCTTACGATAACACAAAACATCATCAATCTCTCGCAAAATTAGGTTAATCAGAGAAGATGACTGTTTAATCTGACCTGGGGCTCATGCTTTATTTTTCAGGTCCGAACATAGCTGCCGGAAAACTAGGTTCTGCTGTATGTATGCCTAATGTAGCAAAATCTGATGATAACGTCATAAGTCTTGGGAATCACATCAACGACTGTTTGGGAAATCTCGCCCTTTGCCCCAATGGGGTCACATTATCATTCTGGTTCAAAGTTGATTCAAACATTTCCGAATGATCTAGTTTGATGCAATCTACTGTGTATTGGCTGTTTTTAACATACAATGATAATTATTATGAAATTTTTCCTCAAATAAGGAACGAAAGCCACAAGCATCATTTCAATGGTTTAGGACATCTCACTTATGGCAATTGGTACCAAATGGGAATCACATATGCTCCCGGTTCAGGGGCTGAAGTATACATTGATGGCTGCATCCCAGGTGGGCGTACAAAAACTACAGCTCAAGCACCTTTGGGCATAAGGAATGACTTTGTGATGGGCTGTGAAGCTAATAATAAATGCATGAGAGGCTATTTTGATGACTTGCGATTCTGGACGGTCAAGAAAAGCCAACTATTCATGTGGCAGTTGTCAAAGACTCAACATTAGGAGGAGACACAGCTTCTATGCAAAAACCATTTGGTACTTTAAAAAACCCCATTGTGTCTCAAATTGATTATAATGGAGATCAGGAGGATTAGTGGAAGAAACAGCTTTTTAAAAAACTATTTGGTACTTCATAAAACTTATTACATCCAAAATTGTTTAGAATAAGATCAGGAGGATTAAGAGGAGACACAGCTTTTGAAAAAAGAACCATTTTGTTACTTCAAAAAACCAATTGTTTCCAAAATTATTTAGAATGAATATCAGGAGGATTAGGAGGAGAAACTGCTTTAAAAAACATTTGGTACTTCAAAAAACCTATTGAATCCAAAGTTTTTTAGAATGAATATTAGAAGAATTAGGAGGAGATGTAGCATTAGAGAAAGAAACTTATTTGGTACTTCCAAAATACCTTTTGCATCCAAATTGTTTTGAATGAAGACCAGGAGGACTGAGAGGAGAAACAGCTTTAAAAAAACAATTGGTACTTCAAAAAACCTATTGTGTCTCAAATAATTATTCATATTGTAGCTCAGGAGGATTAAGAGGGGACACAGCTTTTAAGAAAAAGCCATTTGGTACTTCAAAAACCTATTGGATCCAAAATTGTTGAAAATGAAGATTAGAAGGAGACACAGCTTTCTCACAAAAAACCATTTGGTACTTCAAAAAACACCTACTGTATTCCAAATTATTATTTGGAATGAAGATCAGGAGAATTAGGAGACATAGCTTTGAAGAAAGAAACTATTTGGTACTTCTGTCGTATCCAAAATTTTTTAGAATGAAGATCAGGAGGATTAGGAGGAGACATGGCTTTCAAGAAAAAAACCATTTGGTACTTCAAAAAACCTGTTGAAGCCAAATTGTTTGGAATGAAGATTAGGAGAATTAGAAGGAGATGCAGCTTTAAAGAAAGAAACCATTTGGTACTTCAAAAAATCTATACTATCCAAACTTATTCAGAATGTAGATAAATGGATAGCCAGACGGACAGTAACACAAGCAGCGAGACACGAAGCTATGATCGCATGAAAGATTCACGCAGCATCGGCGCTGCATCACTCTAAAAGCATATAATGTTTAGGAGATTTTGTAATGGCTTTTGGCACATAATTGTGTCTGGTTCTGGTGACACCAGCCACTTACATAGCATGTTTTTTATGCTGAATATTAATGTCTAATGGGCCTCGTAATTGAAAAAAGCTTCATAAATTTTGCCATGGAATAAGTTCTCCTGCCATTGTTCATTATATGTTAATGCAATCTAAAAAGAGTAAACATTAAAAGTTGTTATTTTAAGTGTTTGAATACATCATAATATCATTATCACTACAAAATTTACCAGCAAAGCCCAGTAGCACAGCCCCATGTATTGGCATTTGGCAAATGCAAGGCGTGAGTTTTGTGTATTCTCACCATTATTGAAGAAAAAAAAAAGTGCTCTGGTAATTAAGCTTCAATTCTAAATTGATTGCACTAAGACTCAGACTCATTTATCAGAAATTACTAATTTTCCTACAATTGTAGATAAATATACTCTTTATATAAAGATTTCATAACATATGGGCCAAGGTGACCTCTCTGCATGCTGAAAGGCCACTCTAAGACTTATATAAATGTATACTATGCCTGGCAGCTAAGATTCTACATCAAGATACAACCATTAGGCCAATTTCATTCTAAATCAAATCAATTTTATTTGTATAGCGCAATCTTTGAAAAATACAATCATCAGATGCACTTCACATGTAAAAGAAATTTTAAAATATATATGTAAATAGTATAAATATAATATGTATAAATATAGTTAAAATTTGTCAAATAGAAATGTCTTTAACTTTGATTTAAAACAATTAATGTCATTGGCATTTTTAATAAAATCTGGAAGCTCATTCCACCATTTTGGACCCATCACGCTGAAGGCTCTAGCTGCAAAAGTCTCTCTTCGGGTAAAGGGAACGACTAGTTTCACTACGTCAGCATAACTTTTCACCCTCGTATTACCATGACCCCAATTTGGTACTGTAGTTCACTGGAGAACACACTGTGCATATCAATTTATATACGGTTGCAATGCGGCCAGTATCCCGTATCCAGTATTTACTGGTCAATTTAAAGGTGATCCAACTTAGCTGCTATATTACGGTTGTTAGTTCGGCCTGTAAACACGGACTCACAAAACATTCACCCAAATCTGCAGTCCCCCGTGAAGTGGCTAAATACATAATTGGTCATCGTCAATCAGATGATGTTTTTGTAAATACAATGTATGTACATACTGTATATAAACATTTATTTTCTACATATCAATGTATATATTGATTATCATCTGCACTTTATCTGCACTTCCGTCCGATCTTCAATACACCTCCGTCCGCACAAACTGTGATCCTTAACTAAACATTACGATCTGGATATAGAGGTCTATGCCAAGACCTGCGTCCAGTAACTACTTGATACTTGATACTTATACAGACAAATTTTGAAACATCTAAATTAACCAATATGTTTGACAAAATAATCCAATTACTAAATTGTTCATTATAGATAGATAGATAGATAGATAGATAGATAGATAGATAGATAGATAGATAGATATATAGATAGATAGATAGACAGATAGATAGATAGATAGATAGATAGATAGATAGATAGATAGATAGATTGTTTATTAATGTCTCACATCATCGTACAAAGATACGTGGAATATAAAATCAAACAGGATGATCCATTCTAAAAAGAATTATGAGACACAAATTATGACATATGTATCTGTTTGATGCTTTAACATGTCAATAAAATTCTATATATATATATGATATCACAGCAAAAAAAAGTTCCTTTTTTAATTTTACATAATACCAGTATGTTGATCATGTTTGTAGTAGTGCAATTAATACATTATTTTGTAGCAGTAAAGTTATGTTTGTTGCATTATGTTCATCACGTTTGTAGCAGTGCAATCTACTGAGTACATTTATAATATTTTTTGGCTGCAATATTTTTGTGTAAAGTGATGTATGTCTAACATGTTTGTGGCAGTGTCAGTGCATTTTCAAACATAGTAACTGGGAGACCCAATGATATCACTGGGAGACCAATTTCCCAGAAACTGCACATTTGTTTTGTCATGATTTGTAGTTTTTGAGACATTCAACTTGCCATATCAAACACTATTTTTCACTGTCTTTATAGTTGCACTGCTGCTAATGCTATCTTTCTGATTTCCAATTTTCATTTATTTGAAAAATTGTTAAATTTGTTTTGGTGGAAATACGTAGAAATCCAAGGTTAGCAGTCCCCTCAACATTTCAAAATCCCATTTGAAAACATGTCTTTACATAAATTGATCTTCAGCCGATTGATAGATATCACGCATCATGGCGTTACGAAGCTCAGTGGTCTCCCAGTTGAAAATCCTATAAAAATGCTCTGGACAGTGCAATTTATATTCGCGCAGCGAAACGGCCGAAGGCCATTTCGCGAAGCGAAATTTAGCACAAGAAAGGTTTAAAAAATATGTGCAGTGATGGTCTCAACATCAATGGTCGACAGCAGGAAACTAGGTCAAGTGGGACCAGCTTCTTATCAATGATTTAGTTTCGAATTTAACAAAACATGACATATTCATATTCAAAAGTGTCTTAAAAATTCAATTTTCTCCATTAATATTCCCTGTTTCTATTATTTTTATGGAATAGTTCAGTATAAGCCTTGACAAGCTAAATTAAATTATTAACATGTGATTCATTTCATTTCAAAACAGACAACAGGAAAACATAACAAAATTAAGGTTACCTAATCTTTGTCAACTGATGATTATGTAACAGTGAGCAATTAATCTACATGCAGATCATGTTATTGTTTTTGTTATCACTTTTATGTAATAACAACAATCTAGCATAGACTTTAATTTGGCAGCTTTCAGTGTAGTCTTCCCTTTTACTATTTAGTTGATTATCTCACAATAAAATTAATGAAAGTTATGGTAAAACCATAAGTCCTAAAAAAAACTTTTTAATAGCTGCGCGAATTTCATGGTTGTGCCATTTACATATTACATCTTTAGTTGAATGCTTATCATAGTTGTGCCAGTGTATTAACCATATTTCTATAAGTATATTTATCATGTCTATAGAAGTACACTTATCAAAGTTTGTAGTCAATTTACTGTGTCAGTACTCCGACTCAGTAGCAGTACATTTTTGTATTTTAAGCAGTGCATTATTATAGTGCAATTAAAGGTAAACTTATCATGTTTGTGGCATTATATTTATTATATTTGAGGCAGTATATACCATGTTTGTAGCATTACATTTATCATGTTTGTAGCAGTGCATTTATCATATTTTGGCATTTATGAATCGTGTTTGCTGCTTTACATTTATCACATTTAATTGTTTATGGTACATTTAAGTTTGTTGCAGCGCATTAACCATATAATATCTGTAATTTATAATGTTTTTCTTCGTAAATTCATCATGTCAGCAGCAGTATGTTTATCATGTTTCTTGACAGACATACTCACAAATTCTTTATAGACTTGTGTAAAATACACCATCCCTATAATGGGCTTACAAGTCATCAATAATCCAATAGTTACTTTAACAAATTTTCTAGAAATTGCTATCAAAGTTAAAATAATCATATATTAACATCATTAAAACAACAAACTCCTTCTTCTATAAAAAGCTTTAAACAAATATTAAGCAGTAAATTTAACTAAATCTTCAGACATTAACAACTTCAATTTTTCTTGTATTGATAAAAAATAAAAATCCGCAGAACAATCTAAAACATGGGTAGAAATAAGTATACATCAATTTGTAAATCGTTATAAGTATTGCAATGGTAACATCCTGTTTCTATTGCTAATAGTAAAACACCAAAGAAAGAATAAACAATGACTTCTATCATACATTTTATATACTTTATTTTCAGTAGCAAATTTGTGTAGTTTTAAATTCTCTATTAGTTATTAATTTTGGCATGTCAGCTACTCAATTTATCCAATCAGGTTTATAAATTTCATAAGTTGCCGTTGTGCATTTGAATTAATAGGTACATTTTCTTTATATATATATACTTACCAAAGTCTGTATCAGTACATTACTCATGTTAGCAATATTTTATTTAAAACATTTCTACTAGTGCAATTACAGTCTGTCACTTTGATATAGGAAAAATGAGGACCAGTTCACTGTGATAAACGCCCTTCTTGACTCATGATACTGACAGCTGATGAAGTAGCATCCTCTCTACTTTCAACATGGGAAACATAGAGGCTGTTTGATTAGTCATGATCAAGAGAAGGCCATTTGACTTTTTTCACAACTGATTTTAGAGTGAAAATCAGATGCATAATCCTTTTGTTTGGCTGTCATCAACGAGCGGGTTAAGTCTCCTTAAATCAAATTAACATTGAACGTATTGGGTATGATCATGACAAATCATCAGCATGATGACACATGAAGTGCAACAGTCCACTCTTTTTCTATATCAAAGTGACAGAGTGTAATACCTTTGTGATAATAAAACATGTGATGGCTATTATTTGTTATGTTTGTAGCACCTTGATCATGTTAACAGTACAATGTAGTATCATGTTAATCATGTTTGTAGCAGTGAAATTAATATGTCTGTAGCTATAACATTTATCATGTTTTTTGCTGTTTTATTCATGTTTGTTGCATTACACTTGCCATGTTTATAAATAGAAGTAAATTTATTAAAATTTGTTCATGTTTTTGGCTGTCATCTTTCTGTTTGTGGCTATAAATTTATCAGTTTGTAGCCGCACATCGATTGCATTTGTGGCAGTTAATTTATTGTGATTGTAGCAGTATATTTATCACATTAAACTTTTTTTGTGCTACCAAGAGTACGTTCATCATGTCTGTAGCAGTGCAACTATCATTTATATGTTTGTAGCTGCGCACTAGCAGTACTCAAGTTATGTTCGTTTCAGTTTAGTTATCATTTGTGTAGCTTTTTTTGTTTCATGTTTGTGTTGTAGCAGCTCATTTATCATGTTTCAGCTGTTATTTGTCATGTTTGGGACAGTGCATTTGAAGGCCCCATTTAAGCATGTAACTCCCAAACGGAGCCTCAATTTGGGTATCGGGGAGTTACGGGAGTTACGGTAGTTACGGGAGTTGACAGGAGTTACCGGGAGTTGTCGGAGTTACCAGGAGTTACGGGATTTACCAGGAGTTACTGGGAGTTATAGGAGTTGACAGGGGTTAGCAAGAGTTGTGGAATTTACTGGGAGTAGGCAGGAGTTAGTGGGAGTTATGGGAGTTACCGTGAGTTAGTGGCAGTTACGGGAGTTAGCAGGAGTTAGGCTAGTGGGAGTTACAGGAGTTAGCATGAGTTAGTGGGAGTTACGGGAGTTAGCAGGAGTTATTGGGAGTTATGGGAGTCAGCAGGAGTAAGCAGGAGTTAGTGAGAGTTACAGGAGTTAGTAGGAGTTACAGGAGTTACTGGGAGTTACAGGGGTTAGCAGGAGTTAGTGGGAGTTATGGGAGTTAGCAGGAGTTATTGGGAGTTATAAGAGCTAGCAGGAGTTAGTAGGAGTTTAATCAGAATTGCTTTTTATTTTAAAACATGAACGCATCGATGACCTTCGATAAAGAAGAGTTTTGGATAAATTCTCCACATCTTGACTACTGTGTATTTCAAAGTGATTTTCTTTTAGAAAATAGACCTCCAGTCAAAAAAATTAATAATTTCTAGAGGTACTATTTTGCTTGACTGGTCCAAAAAGATCCAGAGCAAACAACTAGACCAATCAAAGCCTCAAAACATCGTGACGTCATCACTTCACTGCTCATTGTTTACCTAACAAAGTTGAATAATCAAATGCATTTGGTTCACAACGACAAACCACATGCTGTGAATCACATGGTTTCTTGCCTGAAGTTCACTGTCTATTGCGGGATATTGTACTTTAATCATGTTCTTGGCATCGGTACGATCTCTCTTCCTTAGAATTTAATCTTGTGTGTGTAACCATATTTTGAATTAAGAACGGGTAGCAAGTGGATAAGGTGTTCAACTGCAACACGCATGGCTGTGGGTTGAATTAAAATTTTTGATGACAATTCAATATAGCCTAGTTTCTGAAATGTGCAATAGTACCAGGAAATCCAAATCTGCACCATTAAGAAGGTGAAACTTAGAGAAATTGTTTGCCTTTCTGTTCTATTCTTGGAAGCAGATATAATCCAACAAGTCACAGGTAACCAATACAAGGCAAAATCAATAATGACACAGTTGATTAAGGCACAGTAAAACAAGACACAGTTGATTAAGGCACAGTCAAGCAAGGCACAGTTGAATAAGGCACAGTCAACCAAGACACAGTTGATTGAGGCACAGTGGACTCAGACACAGTAACTGTTGATTTAGGCACAGTCGACCAAGAAACAGTAACTGTTGATTGAGGAACAGCAAGACAAGACACAATTGATGAAGTCACAGTCAAACAAGGCACAGTTGACCAAGGCACCATCAAACAAGGCACAGTTGAATAAGGCCCCATTGATCTACACACAGTCTATTAAGGCACAGTCAACCAAGACACAGTTGATTGAGGCACAGTGGACTCAGACACAGTAACTGTTGATTTAGGCACAGTCGACCAAGAAACAGAGAAATTGTTTGCCTTTCTGTTTGATTCTTGGCAAAATCAATAATGACACAGTTGATTTTAAAAGGCACAGTAAAACAAGACACAGTTTTAAATTAAGGCACTGTCAAGCAAGGCACAGTTGAATAAGGCACAGTCAACCAAGACACAGTTGATTGAGGCACAGTGGACTCAGACACAGTAACCGTTGATTTAGGCACAGTCGACCAAGAAACAGTAACTGTTAATTGAGGAACAGTAAAACCAGACACAATTGATGAAGTCACAGTCAAACAAGGCACAGTTGACTAAGGCACAATCAAACAAGGCACAGTTGAATAAGGCCCCATTGATCTACACACAGTCTATTAAGGCACAGTAAAACAAGACATAGTTGATTAATTCACAGTCGAACAAAACACAGTTGATCAAGGAACAGTAGACCAAGGCACAGTCGGACAAGGCAAAAATGAATAAGGCACAGTATCTGTTGACCAATACACAGTTGATTAAGGCACAGTCGACCAAGACACAGTTGATTTTAAAGGCACAGTCAACAAGGCACAGTTGATTTTAAAAGGCACAGTCAAACAAGACACAATTGATTAAGGCAGTCTATTAAGGCACAGTCGAACAAGGTACAGTTGAACAAGAAACAGTTGATTAAGGCACAGCCGACCAAGATACAGTATAGCATATATATGGTATATAGTATGATTTTATATAGCGCCCATTCCAGATACACCTGTGCTCACCATACTCAATGGCAATTATACCAATCATGTTATAATACAGTATATAGTGATAACCTCTGGACATGGCTTGAGATGGGTTCGAACCCAAATTCTCATGTGTACAAGGCGGGCATGCTAACCACTGTACACGAGCGGAAGTACCAGTCATTGATAGACATGGTAGAAAATCAGGGCTTGTAGATCGATTTAATCCATCCATATACTAGCATATGACAAGTCCAAGAAATTCCTTGGAAATATTTGTTTTGATATATTTGTCACAGATTCTATCAAATTTGACATTTGACTATGAAAAACATTTTCTCAAAATTCACAGTTATTGTTGGGTGTTTTAGTTCTATCAGTTGCAGATTCTTGGTTGTATTCTAATTGGAATTTGTCATGTGACTTTGGAATAGGCTCCCACTAGTTTTGTATTTCTTCGAAATATGCAAATACTGTAATAGAGAAAATATTTTGCATGGAAGAACATTATCAAGCTAAGTGAGATGCACAAGGTCAAGCAAATATTGCATTTGCACCATATCTGTGTGTTTATATTTGCAAAATGGCTCTTCTTCTGCAATCTCCAAATTCGAATTTCATAAGCTTGTATTGTCTTATAGGGTATTATTGGTATACATGCGCGTGCCAGTGCACCACAAGTTGATCACGGCTCAGTCAAATAAGATGTGCTCAGTCAATCAAGACACAGTCGATCAATGCACTGGCTGGAAATGCACTAGGAATAGCATAAATGATGAATATTTAAATGATAATATAAAGTTAATGTCAATTGCAGAATTTCTTTAAATTGTTATTTGTTGTGACGACAAGGTATTTCTCCACAGACAATAGGAAATATTCCTAGAGATTTTCCATATTTAAAAATGTAATCTAAATATTCAATATCTAAATCTTTTTAAAAATGGCACTTGTTAACTAGAAGCTGAGCACTGGTTACTGTGCAACCCCTTGTTATTTTATTGGTCTACATACAGTGTACATATGGTTGACTTGACACATGTATCTTTCTAAACAAATGGTGAAAATTCTGTTGTACAATGTGACTAATCAAGACCTTTTAGAGTCACTGTGCCAAGTTGTTTTGCAGTCCATGCACTTAAAAAGATGTTTTCAGCCAATATTATTGATTCATAATTATGACCATAAAGAGAGACAATTCGCTAAATAATTCAATGATACGCAATCTAATGATGTAAAACCATAGAAATACATAGAACGGACATGAGGCTCTGGCAGATGAAGCAACCAAATCAAATCCACCATGTTGGAGCTGCCCTGTATCCTCGCACAATGTAACCGTGACGTCACCAATAACAGTGATGTCACTTATAACAATGGCATGACGTCACATCATAATTACCCTTGTGGACAATTTCCATTGAGGAACGTTGGTCTAAGGAAGTATTAAACCTCCAATTCACATTGGACCAAACGTTACTAAACTCCGTAATTTGTCGACACTTGATTACGGCATTTTGATGCTAATCCTGACCAATATCAGGGCAGGTCCACTGCCCTGTCACAACCCTCCCATGTTTAAGTTTCAGGGCAAAGTAGCAATAGCTCCCCTCCCTCCATGACAGCTAGGGCCGTCCCGTACGCCTGTGCAGTCATATTGGCATCGAGCTTTCTGCTCTAAATGTCACTTTAACTTTATCTTTATAATACCAAAAATAATGCCGTTCAGATTCATTGAAATGACACCACCCTGCTTTTTGCCATTTTGCAGCAACTGACACAAAGTTGCCGCTATGGTATCATAGGCAAATGCAACAAAAGCATAATTTGATAAAATAAAATATATTTAATTCTTGTGAATGGCAAGTTTATTCCCATTCCTAGCAGTTACTTTAACAAAAATATGGTCAAGTTAGACAAGGGTTCATGGTTTGCATCTAATGACATGACATATCTACCTTAAAAAAATCTTTAATTTGAGTGGTAGCTGTTGAATCAGAGAAACTTGCAAATATACATGCACTAGACAAAAGGCCAAAAATACTGATCTGTCATGCGAAGAAACTTATGTTCTGTTTTCATTGGCCTAATCACTTCTTGACACCAAATCTGTTTGAGACTGCTGATCCTTGAGTTTGGTAACAATGTGTTGTCAACAAGTGGACTGCTCTTGCATTGCTACAGATCAGAACATATGCTGTCTTGTGTTGCCACCTAGTGATTAGGGTGCTATTCATGCGAGCGTCCACATACTTTCAACCAGAGGAACACACACAATTTTGTCTGGAAGACACCGGGGCTGTTTCTGAGTGTGCTGATTGTCTTGACTACTTCCTTAGAGAATGTGACTGCCGAGTCTGACTCTGGTATACATAAATGTTGAATAGAAATTTTGTGAATGTGCAATGAAATTGGAACTATTTCTTTGGAGCTCAATGCTGAAGCATACAAAACTAACTTTTCTGCCAGGTGGCAGCAGCATGCAGTTCTCATTTTCACCAGACTGAACAATGTGTATGATTCACTGAACCTTGACAGGTTTACATACTTAGCACACTCTTGGTGAAAGGGACTTAGTTAAACCAGGTATAAAGGAGTTCAGACCAGGCCTAACTGTTAATACTATGTTGGTGAAATCGGCGCTATATGTTTAGAACTGAATATTTCATGGAAAACGTATTAATTTTTCGAATTAAATAAGTGCATCATATTTTAAAGATTCTTTGGTGCATCATCTTCTTCTCATATTAAGGGAAACTTTCTTTACAGGAATTCGTTTTGAAGTTGATTTTTTTGGCTTGAGGATCTATCAGTTTTGCTCTACGTGACGTATGGTAGGAAGCTGCTGATGAGTGACCAATCTCCACTCAGTTTTTTGTACACAGAGAAACTGTGATATTAAAATCCATTTGGTCAGTTTGTCTGTTTATTGCAGCAAAGAGCAAATCTGATAAACTTACGAAATGTGGAATTTTGTGAATGCCTCTCTTGTAATCCCGTGTCAGTCATGTGGCAAGTTCTTGTATGATTGGTTAGCAATCATTGATGGGCAGCCCCACCTTGAAGGAGGCTAATGAGCACTGATTAAGTTGGTCCACGTTTGACCACACCAGAACGCATTTTCTGAATGTCTTTAGCTCTCTCAACTCTGCAGTCAACGTATCAGAGCCTTTATAGGCCTATACAATTGTATAATGCTTTTTTGTGCATTCCGTATTTTGTAGAGAGATTGATGGCAGGTAGGCAGGCAGGCAGTCAAGCAGGCAGACATGGATAGATAGATAGATAGATAGATAGATAGATAGATATAGATAGAAAGATAGATAGATAGAGATAGATAGATAGATAGATAGATAGATAGACAGATAGATAGATAGATAGATAGATAGATAGATAGATAGATAGATAGATAGATAGATAGATAGATAGATGGATAGATAGATAGATAGATAGATAGATAGATAGATAGATAGATAGATAGATAGATAGATAGATAGATAGATAGATAGATAGATAGATAGATAGATAGATAGGATTCACAAGAATCAAATATGACATATGATTATAAGTAGCCTAAGGCAGATTTCACGAAAAGTGCTCTTAAAAGGTACCTTAAACTTTCCAACCCTTTTGTTATCTCTCGGTTGCTCCCTGAAGCAAGTAAACCTATTACTAAGTATATCTGTGAGGTAATGAATAAATATCAATAAAATATTCCTCGAATATGTAGCTTTTTCCTCTTAAAAAGATATTTTTTATGCCTCATGAGGACAATTTTGGACGACCAAACTTACTGGTAATCAGACATGCTTACTTTGGCACACTGTGGAATCTGCTAAAACCAATTCAGGAAAATGTAATGGTATGTGATTGACAAAAGACATCTTGAAAATTATTTTGGAACCATTGTTAATTGTCTTGGTCATTATAAAACTTGAAAAAAATGAAAAATAAAAAAAGACTGCTAATGTAACTCGATTCCGTCTCAGGACACTAAGGTTACATTAGCAAATTTTACATGGAAATTTTTCTGTGTTCTCGCTACTTATGCCAATTTCAAACATGAAATTATAATATTTTATTGAAAAACGTGTCTTATTTGCCTATTTGCATCACCAAAAACTTAAACGACTAGGTGTGGTACCTGTTTCTTTATTGCTAATGTAACTGCAATTTTGCATCCGTCCATTTCATAGTGTTACATTAGCAAAATGTGTACATAAAAATTATGTTAAAAAACACATGATTAGATCTAAAAAAATTTCTGAACTGAAAGCCAGGTCTCCCAAGAGCAGGCCAGGGGTGGTACCCTGCTGGTGACTTCATTTATATTGCAGTAGGATCAGCATAAAAAATTCCGTCCTACTTCGTTCATCGTTGTTACATTAGCACAAGGCCATATTTTTAGCTACTCTGACCTACCAATCCAACAGAAAAGATTGTTTACCCATGATTTTATTTAATGGATTGACACAATAAAAGATTTAGATTTCAGCTTTTTTTGTCCTGCCAGCTATCCTCAGAAGAAGCACCCTGAGAAAATCTGAGAATCTACGAATCGATTATGTCTGGCCTTATCAGTATTGTGCTAATGTAACTTGTGGACAAGTTGTGGTAAGTCATTTTGCAGCTTTTTTGTGAAATCTGCCCTAAGTCAAGTTCATATTCAAACTGACATGCCAACCAATCAAAGTGTTGGTTTATAAAAGACCGAATGAAACAAAATGACTTTATTTCACAGTTGTGGTTCGTCTCACAGTTGGTTTTGGCTATTTCACGTTTATCATGATTATGTTATATGTTGAAATCAGTGTACAACAGCTCTGATTCATGGTGATAATTGACTGGATTGCTACCACACGTCATGTAGAGTTCCATACGTCATGAAAGAAATATTTATATTTGAAATTTCTCATATATTTTCCGTCTTGAACCCAGAAATTAGTGAGCATTGTTTCTAAATTAATATGCCCTAATGCCTGGCATAAAATGATTAGATTTATCTTGATTGTTTTTGTCCAATTTCGAAAATACAAGTTTTGCTTGAGATCACCTCAATGAAAATCAACAAGTCAACTTCAACGCGAATTCCTGTAAAGCGGACATTTGGTAAATTATGTCTCCTTGAGACGGACACTTCTAATAGCCTTAAATTTGCCAGTTAGTTACCCTGGTAGCCCACTATTTGGTACTATATAATCATTAGCGTAACACTTCGTCTATAACTTCAAGAAGTCTGAGAACTGATACAAACCATGCACTATGGTGTGTATTTAAAAGCTATGAATATTGTGTAGAAACTTTGTTTCTCTACATTTCATTTTGTCAGAAATTTCATATTTTAGTCAAATTTTGTTAGTTTCAAGGTTATTTGCTGACCTATTGGATTGTTTTGAGATCACTTTGAACAGGTAACGGTTAGGGCTGAGATCAATCTATCTTGTGCTCTAAAATGGACATTTTCAAAGGTCTAGAAAGTTCTTTTCTGGCTGCATCTTAAATCTTTGATTTTAGGAGATAACTGTCCGACTTAACGTTACTCCCCTCCGTTTGTTGTTTCAGAAATATCACTCTATATTCTGTATGTTTGTTGGGCCAGTTTCAATTTCGTTCAGAGTTTTTCAAAACGTTTAATTTGAGCCCCCAGTTTATAATATAGATTCACAATAGACCAACCAAGGTATCACTTGCTAAAATATATTCAACACAATTGTCTGACTCAAAGAATCTTACGCTGATCATGGCTTATCAAAAGCATGACATACAATCTGTTTTTGAAATAATTATGATTTACAATTATATAAAGCAGATTCCAGATGAACTTGCATAATAATAAATTATACAAGTCAACATTATGAATAGAAATATTGTACATGATCAAAAGCTGTCCTATAAAGCATTTTCAATCTAAAAACTTCAAATAAATGCAAAATATGTTCTTTACAGTAAAGCAACCAATCGATGAACATTATACAAATATTGACTGGTGATGAGGGCAACAGTTCAATCTGTTTGACCCAAGGGAGTGTTAGTCACCTCCTGTTGCACCTCCTCCCAAGAGGAAGAACAAAAAATAAATAAATTCGGAAAAACCCTTTTTTTTAGTAATTTATTTTATTTTATAGGCCTGTTTGAATCCAGCAAAAAAAATATATATATATTTTTTTTTTTTCTTTTTTGGACTTTTTTTTTTTTTTCGAAAAAAAAATTTTCTTTTTGGAATTTTTTTTTTTGGCATGAACTGTTGACTGGTCAACAGTCCCTTTGCTGGGTCATCAGTCATTTCTGACTCATGTCATGTGACCTCACTTCAACCAATAAGAGAAGAGCTTACATCAGTGAGGTGTTATATTTATTTACTTCATTTCACCTCCAAAAAGGGAGAAAAAGTACAAATAATACACATTGAAAATGAGATAATACACAATAGTCATATGATTTATCTACATTTTAGAAATAAACATTATGATTGTGGCAGTTTAGATAGCTGTTGTTAAAAGATGCACTAAAAAATGTTCGTCAGAATATGGTTTTACAAAATTTTCGTGAAAAAGTAACATTTTTAAGGAATCAACATGACCATCAAATGAATTAGTGCTATTTCTTATAGGAGGATTTAATAATAAAGATATGACTGATTCAACCCTCATTAAAACTCTTGACAATAATGTACCTGGTAAAATTTCATTACATAATAGAAAACATGACACATAATACAAAAGTAAATTTCTACATGGGCTCTCTACCTGCCCTATCCTGTAAAGCAGATTGGTGCAATTTCTGTGAACTATATCACTAACTTTATTTAAACCCATCGCTTGTAACAATTGTGTATTATGAGACCTTTTGCTAAGACCTAAACATTGCTTCATAAGTTTACCTTTAACATAATCCATTTTATCAATGTCATTTGAATTCAGATGAACACAGTCTGAACCATAAACAAGAGAAGGTTACATATATATATGTTTATAAAAATGTGCTTTAACATCAGTTGATGCTCCTGGATACAACATACCTGCAGATGACAAACTATAAAATGATTTCCTGCACTTACTTAATCGATGGTTCACATGATAAGAACTTGTACCCGTTTTATTATACACACAGCTCAATATTTCACAGCCCAGTTACTGTATTTATAATACTACCTGAGCTGACTAAGTGCTCATGTTTTCCCTTACAGGAGGTCCAAATGCAACTGCTGGAAAAATCGGTAATGCCGTAATGGTACCATATGGGAATTACATATGCTCACAGTTCGGGTGGTGAAGTTTACATCGATGGATGCATCCCAACTGGGCCTTACAAGTCTACAACACAGGAATCTACCCCCATCAAGAACGAGTTTCAATTGGGTTGTGAAGATGGAGCCAAATGCATGAGAGGTCATTTTGACGACATGCGTTTCTGGACTGTCAAGAAAAGTAAGCTGTTTCAGTGGCAGTTGTCAAAGATGCAAGATTAAGTGGCATAGGCGTATTTCGCGGGGGGTCAGGGGGGCTGAAGTCCCCCCTGGCATCAGAGCAAATGGCATACATCAGGGCAAATCCTGACCAATCAACGCACCCCCCCCCCCACGCGAAACGGCTGTCCCGTATGCCTATATTAAGGAGGGACCTGTGCTTTTCTACTGCTATTTTTTTTCCTTCAGAGGACATTATTTCTAAGTATGAAAGACTGATTTGTAGAGAAGATTATACCAAGTTGTAGGATAATTGCAATAGTACCAACAGTGAAACAGAGACGGAATTACCGTATATACTCGTATATAAGTCACCCCCGTGTATAAGACCTACCCTTTCTTAACACCAAAAAACCCCCCTCCCAGTGAAACCCGTGCATAAGTCGCATTAAATTCACTGGCACTGAAGCATTTGTAGCGGATGAGTGAATGCATGATTTCCAGTGAAATCAGTGTTTATTTAGGTAAATTTACCTTGTATGTCAGCCAAAATTGCAAGAAATCGACTCAAATTGGTGTTGTTTACATCTACGCGACGCCATGATGGCCTTCTTGTTCACGTCTTCTCTCGCGGGAGATCTCGCAAGACGAGAACTTGACGGCGCGTGTTTCAAAATGGCGGACGAGAGCGATGAAAATTCAGAATTTTGCGAATTTGACCGGCAAACTTTGATAATTTAGTATATTCCATGTATAAGACGCACCCCTTCTGGAGGTCTAAATTCTGGGTATCAAAAGTGCGACTTATACATGAGTATATACGGTAGTTGAAGATGAAAACAGAGAGTGGAAGAGGGAGAAATTTTTTGTTGCTGATAGAGGTCATTTTGTTACATTACAGGCAAGATAGTCAGAATGCTATAAATGATGATGTTGGTCTTTGTTAACTTTAGTGTGTTATCTGACAACAATGCTACAATATCCAACCACATTTAGAATTTATGTAGAATATACAACATCCTTTTACAGCCTGTGCTTGATATGTTTGAAAAGTAGATCTATGTGCTTCTCTGACTTCCAAAACTTTACAGTAGAAATAAATTAATTGAAAAAATACTCACTGTCTTAGTTTTTATGCACAATGAAAGTTAGCGATTTTAATTTATTCTATTCTTCTAAATTTCATGTCAAATTTATATGAATTGTACACTGTGTCACGTAATGCACTCATATCTGCTAAACATAATCATTATTGTCAGCCTTTTTTTTTACAAAATCAATGACATCGATAATTCATAATTCAATGAGAAAATGTAAGAAAACAAATTACGTTTATTTGGCTGTGACATTTTGGTTTGGTTTAAGTAATGACATTTATAATCAGATTTGTGTTTCCATAGTCACTGTCCACACTATCATAGTTTGGTCAGTAGTCAGCAGATAATTGAGTCAAAATATCAAATTAACTTAGATTCAGAAAACCAACCATTCTATCATTAATCAGACATGTAAATAATTTCCAAATAAGATTTTGGAAAAAGGTTTTAAACGTTGGTCATTTTTAGTGTAAAGGACATGACATATGGTGATGATGGTAGCATGTGGTGAGTTTGATTACATGTGGTGATGACAATGACTGCATGTTGTTATAATAGTGATTACATGTGGTGATGATGGCCACACATGGTGATGATGGCAGCACATGGTGATGATGGCGACACATGTTGATGATTTCAACTACACTAGCAAGAGATATTTGTGTTGCTTGTCGACATTCTCTATAGAGTTTTGTTTGTTTGTGTTTTACGCCCCATCAGCACCAGTGTGGGCTATTTAGACATTCTCTATAGAAGTTTGCACAATTATACTATGATGACTGCAAGGTGTGACAATGACTAATGGTGGTGATGGGTGGTGACATTTGGTTATGATGGTGACATGGATGTGAGGATGATAGTGAGTACAGGTGGTGATAATGTATGTATTGGTTAAATAAGACCATTTTATGTCAATAAAAAAGGACGTGTTGCGATGATGCTGCAAGACTGCGCGTGCTGAATAGTGATACATGAGGTGATTAAAGTGACATAGAATGATGATGGTGACATGTGGTAGTGATGATAACTGCAAGTGGTGATGAGATATGTGGTGATGATACTGACATGTGGTGATGATGGTGGTTTGTAAATTTTTAGAGGTGTCAACCTCAAAATTTTAAACTCCTGCGCCTGTAGCAAAACCCACAGCAACTGGAGAAAATACCAGGTAGAAAGTCAACTGAAGAGTAGAAATAAATGTGTTCCAAGTTTCATTGATCTGCCTTTACTCCTTCATAGTTTGCCCCGACCTAACGCTGGTTTGCACTTTTATATCTCTATTGCCTTCTTGATCTTTTTCTTCATGAGGTTCTTTTCTTTGCCAAGAATCCTTCGATTGTCCCAATCAATTTTATGACTTACAAGTGTGTTCATCAAGTGTTTGTGAATTGCAGATGATGCTAACTTTTTATGTAATTTGTTAAAAAGGCTTTTGAAAGTTATTGACCTCCAAAGTCGGGTAACTACTCTCAAAAGGGGTAAATGAATATGACTAGCAAATTGAACTTGGCCCAGAAGTTTTCAAACAACCCTCGTATAATTGATACATGTATTGTTTTGTCCAAATGTCCATACGTAATGAAAATTCCATAGTAAGTGCACATGACCTTTCTCATTCACTTTGCAAAGCTGCAGATGCCATTTGAAGCAGTTTTACAGAAATACTTAGGCTATATGTCATTCAGACCATTAAGAAATACCCTGGTAAGCAACGCTCTGATAAAATGTCATCAAATACAAAAATATAGATTGACATTCTTGATTGTTTGTTTGTTTGTTTGTTTGTGTTTGACGCCTCAGCAGCACCTTAATGGGCTATATCGAGGCAGGCGATCGCCGTATGATGATGAGATGAGAAGACTGTGAGTCTGGTACATACCCTATTAATTCAGGGATGCCCAGGGTCTTTCAGTTGCCCCAGCATAGAACACTGGATACAACCCGCCTCCATTTAATGTCCCATGGGCTCGGACTAAATTGAGTTCCGGGGTGGGATTCGAACCCACGCCCTCAGAGCCAGTGGTTGTGCAAACAAGCACTCTTAACCATTAGGCCACGGAGGAACTCGACATTCTTGATAATTGTCACACCATTGTTTAAAATATCATTTGGAAGAAGCTTGATTTATGTCAGATGTTTTGCCGCAAAACAGTTTTTACAGAGCACCATACATTGACACCCACAGTAAGTAGATTCCAATGATTGTTTTGAATAGAAAAATGTATATACATTTGATAGACATGTAGATAGATATTTGTCTTTGTGTATTTTCAGAACATCATTGATAGACCATGGCTTATTTTACTCTTCTGAATTTAATTACAATTATCTTCATCACCTATGTTAATGCTGAAGAGTTGAATGGCAAATTTTACACTTCCACAAAGAATGTCAGCTGTGCTTCAACGGCGCTCCTGTCAGAAGTTTTTGGGTCATTGTCACAAAAGAGCTGTTCCATGATGTGCACTCAATCTGACAAGCTGTGCATTGGATTTGGGTATTCTGATTCCAAATGTGAATTATGCTACCTTTGCACGCAGCCTCCAAATTTCCAACATCTCAACTCAGATTATGCCATCTATGTAGACCCTTCAACCAGAACTCTTGAACTTCAACAAGGTAAGTTATAAGTTTGATAACATTATTATGCTGCTTTGGTATAGCAAATATGTAAATAGAATAATAATAGCTTATAGAGAAAAGCTGATCCCAGCATATCTCTGATGATTAATCAAAATAATCAATCAATCCATTGATTATGCTATAATCTCCTGTCACTTGGTGTCAATATATGAAGTGCTGTAACTTTCAACTATACATTGAATCAATCATGATTAAATTTTTCAAGGAATTAAGTCAAATGACTAAGTTAATTATGTTCTGTCTCCTGGCTAAGCAATTATCTTGTAAATTGATTAAAATTGAATAACTAAGAGGTTTTCATATCATCAATTCTATAACTTAAAATTATTCATTTTGACTAAGCACTCTAGTCACATAGATTTTTGGTCCAGCCTGTTTCTAATGGTCGCCTCACAGAAAATAGTCTCTGCTTTCAGGTATGTTGAATTGTTGATGTATGTAACAATTCATCCCTACCTCTCTTTTTACTATTTATGTCTCATGATGATAATTTGCTTCCAGATTTGTTGATCCATGTCCCAATGGATTCCATATCTGGAGGAGTCATCCCAGCCCTTGGTTCAGGAGCCACTGTTCATGGAACACCAGGTAAACTATTGTTTTAATTAATTCTGAGTATTTCATGGAGCTTTTCGTAAATAATTTTTCCCCATTTTTACTTTAGTTTTGACCATATAAATAATAGCTTATAATAATAATCACACTGCAACAAAGCCATTTGAGATCTGCTGATAAAAAGTAAAGATTAGCCATTTATAACCATTGATAACTGAAAAGTTTGAGATATTGACAGTGGACAAATAATTTTGTTTCTGACATTGGATGCATTGCACAAATAGGACTGGTCTGTCTCATAATAAACTTTATCAATCTGAAAACTTTAAATAAATGCATAAAACGTCTTTTAATATAAAGTAAGACAGCCAATCTCTCAGCATGACAACCTGAGCTGACTGCATGTTTGTGCTTTCTTTTGCAGGTCCAAACACAACTGTTGGTAAAATTGGCAATGCTGTATTCCTGCCTAATGTTGGAGAATCTGACGATAATACCATAAGACTTGGGAATCACAACAATGACTGTTTGGGAAACCTTAGTCTTTGTCCTGATGGTGTGACATTGTCGTTGTGGTTCAATATTGAGTCAGCAATTGGAGGCTGGGCACACATGATGCAGTCAACGGTGTTTTACATGCAGTTCAACACTGTTGGCCAGTATCAACCAGAGGTGCACATCAAGAACGGGACTCATGTCCAACGTTTCAAAATGCCATTTCTCCACTATGGCAAGTGGTACCATATGGGAATTACATATGCTCACAGTTCAGGCGCTGAAGTTTACATCGATGGATGCATCCCAGCTGGACATACCCAGTATGCCAAGTTCACAGAGCAGCAATCGACCCCCATAAAGAATGACTTTCAATTGGGCTGCGAAGGTGTGATAAAATGCATGAGAGTCTACTTTGATGATCTGCGTTTCTGGACTGTCAAGAAAAGCAAGCTGTTTATGTGGCAGTTGTCAAAGATGCAGGATTAAGGAGGGACCTGTGCTTTTCTGCTGTTATTTTGTTCCTTAAGAGGACATTATTTCTAAGGATGGCAGACTGATTTGTATAGAAGATTATACCAAGTTGTAGGTTAATTGCAATAGTACCAACAGTGTAACAAAGACAGAATTAGTTGTAGATGAAATCAGAGAGCTAGAGTGGAAGAGGGAGAAATGATTTGTTGCTGATAGAGGTCATTTTGTTACATTTTGTTACTTCACAGGCAAGATAGTCAGAAAATGAATGCTATAAATGATGATGTTAGTCTTTGTTAACTTTAGTGTGTTATCTGGAAACAATGCTACAATATCCAACCACATTTAGAATTTATGTAGAATTTACAACATCCTTTTACAGCCTGTACTTGACATGTTTGAAAAGTAGATGTGCTTCTCTGACTACCATAAGTTTACAGTAGAAATAAATTAATTAAAAAAACATTTACCTTCTTAGTTGTTATGGACAATGAAAGTTTGTGATTTTAATTTATTTTATACTTCTAAATTTCATGTCAAATTTATATGAATTGTACCGTGTGTCATGTAAATTCACTCATATCTGCCAACAATAATCATTATTGTCAGCTTCTTTTTTTTACAAAATCAATGACATAGATAATTCATAATTCACTGAGAAAATGAAAGAAAACAAATTACGTGTATTTGGCTGTGACATTTTGGTTTTGTTTAAGTAATGACATTTTATAAGCAGATTTTTGTGTTTCCATAGTCACTGTCCACACTATCATAGTTTGGTCATTAGTGAGCGGATAATTGAGTCAAAATCTCAAATTAACTTAGATTCAGATAACCAGCCATGGATTCTATCATTAATCAGACATGTAAATACTTTCCAAATAAAATTTTAAAAAATGTTTTAAACAGTGGTCATTTTTAATGTAAAGGACATGACATATGGTGCTGATGGTAGCATGTGGTGAGTTTGATTACATGTGGTGATGACAATGACTGCATGTTATAATAGTGATTACATGTGGGCAATTCCGTAAAGTCATCAACCAATCAGTCAAAATTTCAAAATTAACATAGGTATGTGATTGTGTTATGGGTGCGATAATGTGCAAAAATAAGTCTATTTTCAGGTACATAAAAAAACAATTGATTATCTAATTTGGTTTTTGATATATTTGCATTTAAGTAATGCTATGTTTGGTGACTGCAATTATTGCATTTTCGACACTCCTAATTTAAGTTGTCAGTGCCAGTATAGAAATAGGTTAGCTGGTTTCATTTTGCTGTCATTTACTACCTGAGGGATTACACTTTCATGTTGCATTGCAAATTCTTGCAGCAATCCTTGCGAATTCTGTCAGGCAGTGACATTTGACCTAATAAGATTCTAATGTACGTCCGACACAAAAATTACTAAATAATTTTCCTGCTCCCAGGCGACTGATGTTAATTTCATGAAACGTCTAATACAAAGCAAATTTATGTCCATGAATAGCATGGTGGCCGCTTTAATTATTTAAACGTAATACAATTGCCAAGGAGAGCATTTTAAGGATGTACGTCCGACACGAAAATGGGAATGTACGTCCGACACAATATTATGAAAGTCCATCTGGAATTAAGGAAATGATACATATGTTTGTACACAGGCTTGGGCTCATAAGAAAACCTTAGGCCAGTGTATTTGGGTGAATCTTAAAGTAGTATAGGCCAAAAAACAGGAAATATATGGTGTCATTGAAGTTTGGTCATTTTTAACTCTGTTTTCAGCCATAAAATTAAGTGAAAGCTAGTTCATAGCATGTGTAATTGGCACGCAATTGTGTCACAAGCTAAGACAGGTGTCATACTCAAACAAAATGAAAGATAAAATTATATCTACCTGTTTTGGCCCAGTATACGATACTGTGATAATAAAAAAAAGCATACACAGAAATTGTCCGAAAATGGCAGAAATTCTTCATTTGTTTGCATATTTGTGCAAAATACCTTAAAAATTTTATTTGTCAAGCATTCTCTCAATATGTATTACTGAAATATGTGCAATTACGGTGAAAATTGCAGGTATAACTAGTGATTTTTGTGACTTTTCTATGCTAAAAATGCTGTAAATTTAAGGGTAAAAATAGTGAAAATAACTTAATGTTTGAGACATCCCATTTGGCACAAATACAGTTGCTCTCGAAAGTAAGTACACCCCATGCAATTTTTCAAACTTTTGTCTCTCAAAGGTACAAATCATTATATATTCACACACTAACAATAAAATAGTGTGAACTTAATACATTTGTATACAATTATATTACTAATTCACAAATTCGGTCTCCCATTAAATTAATACAGCTGAGTATGGAAAAAATGGTCATTGCAAAAGTAAGTACCCCCTTCTAATTTCAGGCAGTCAGTACCTTGTATTACCTAATTGGGTGGCCAAAATAGCTTGTAGATGCTTCCTTTACCCATGAATAAGGTTCTAACA
This sequence comes from Platynereis dumerilii, assembly GCA_026936325.1. Classification (NCBI taxonomy): domain Eukaryota; kingdom Metazoa; phylum Annelida; class Polychaeta; order Phyllodocida; family Nereididae; genus Platynereis; species Platynereis dumerilii. The sequence continues at coordinate 32,425,426 of JAPTHN010000013.1, forward strand.
TCTTTGCACTGGAACTTGCAGCCATGCCTCCCATGTAAAACTGTGTCACCAGTGAATGTCTGGGGGATTACGCGCATTTAGCCACTTTTTGAGGTCAAACCACAACACCTCGATGGGATTCACATCTGGGATTTGGCTATATTATTCCAAAAGCTTGTATTTATTTTAATTTATTTAGGATTTTGTTGACACACTTGTGTGTATGTGATATTTGTCCTGCTGGAACACCCAAGAGCACTTTAAATCAAGCTATACTTCAGCAATTGGGCAACATTATCTCCTAGGATTTCATAATAGAGCTTTGAATTCATGATTCCTTCTACATAAGCAGTTTTCCAGTTTCTGATGAGGCAAAAAACCCATTCTGCGCGATATTCCCACCTTCATGCTTCACTATTGGCACCAGGTTCTCCTCTTGGAAAGCTGTGTTCCCATAGCAGCAAATGTGTCGGTGGTTCATCTGACCTTAGAATTTAATTTCAGGATCATCTGTCCAAAGAGTATTAGCCAAAATGTCTTCTGGTTTATCAAAATGCTTCTGGGCAAAGTGTAGGCCTTGCTTTCTTGTGTTTTTTCATCAGCATGGGATTGTTTCTGGGCATTCTGGCAGTGAGGCCTTCTTCATTCAAATGCCTCCACATAGTTAACATGTAGACATGTATTCCAGACGATGTCACTTGCTCTTGTAATTTGTGGATGTAACCTTAGGGTATTTTGCTGCTTCCTGTCTTAACTTCTTGGATGTTCTGCAAGACATCTTTGTTGGTATTCCCATCCTGCTTGGTGACTTTGTGTATTTTTGCTCCTCCAATTTGAATAAACTTCCTGACGGTAGATATGTGAACCCCAAGCTGTACAGAAATATTCTGAAATTTCCAAATTTGTCATTGTAGGTGTAAATAATAGTATTTCTTAGCCTTTTGGACAGTTCCTAAGTTCTTGGCATGGCAACTGACCCATCACTCACACCATAATACCTTGATTAAGCAAATTTAAGTATAATCAATTATAAGTACTGCCGAAGAGGATGGAAATAAAAACAAAGGTGCCAAAATCAACCAGGAGGAACAACAAACATTTTAGGGTTGGAAGGCAAAAGCAGATTGACCAAAACCGAGGGTATAAAGCGATAAAAAGGCTAAATATTGTAAGGTGTACTTACTTTTGCAATGGGTTATTTTTTCATTTGAGGTCAAAGGTCAAAGTGACTTTGATATTTCAAGAAATCCTAATTACATATTATGTAAGACTTCAAAGAGATGCACCTTATTGCAAAAATGAGATAATAACCATGACCTGATTTTAATTAATGAGCCAAATGCAATAATCCTACAGGGGTGTACTTACTTTCGACACATAACATAACGGCAACTCGGCACTTTCTGGGAATCGTGACGCTACTGTTTTGTGCGCGTATCACCAGAGGTCCTCATTTTAAAGTTTTTTGAAACTCAACAGTTGGCAGTTTGTAAGCTACACCTTCATTACCACAATAAAGTAGGTGGACTAAAATGACACGAATCAAAATTATTTATTAAGTTTGACAAATAAATTCACTGGGGACATCTGGCGTTACGCGCAGCAGTTACAAAGTTAATCGCGAAACTAGGTCATGCGAAACTAGGTCATGAGAAACGAGACGTGACGTCATCAACTCGACAGCACGTGCTCATCTAGAAGTGGCAGAAGACTGTGTCCCAGATTTCCTTGTTGTTTTACTTGTTCAGGTATGTTTTACATATCATTATTCAATTTAATTGTTCTGCATAAGTGTGCAGGTGATGTGTGCACTTTGCATGATGTATGCAACACAGCATGAACTTGCCATGAAGTACCTTCGAAGTTTGCATTTTGATTTTTTCATGTTTACATCAGAGAAATACTCTGGTTTACATTTTGTTAGCTCTGAGCTTCTGCTGTGAGCAGCTGCTGGCAGCAAACTTCGTGTGCAGACCACAGTGTGATTCCATTACCTCTACCAAATACAATATTTTATTTCAAACACTTTCAATCATCTGAGATGAATGTACAAGTATAAAGCCCATCCATTCATCCCTATCTGACATAATGCCTGAGGCCAGACTTTTTTAATAAAAAACAAAAAAACAATTTGTCAAATTATCTCAACCAGAGTATTTAGTAAATACATAAAACAATATACAGTGACAATGAAGTGTATCGTGTTCGGGCAATATTTTATTAGTGAATAATTCATCTTTTCAGACGAGGCATGACACTGCAACAGAAGATATGAAAAATTTAGACTTGCAATTATAACAGGTAAGATGTACAAACAGACTGAAACTGTGTTATAGTGCCCATCATGTATATGACATATGGGACTCTGGACATGTCACTGACGAGATGGCATTTCTCTATAGATGATACAATTTTATAATGACAGGCACAGCCATTTATGTTATTTCAATATAATTAAAGTAAAATCTAGAAATTATTGCTTGTGATTTAGGGCTATTCCGTTTAAAACTATGGGTGGTGGGGTTTATTTATTTATTTTTCTTCCTACATGGATATAAAGTGAATATTTTTAGGCCCTACATGCCTTAAAATTTCTATATGCAAATTTTTTACCCACCCTACATGCATCTATTTTTAAAAGTAATTTTTTAAACAGGAACAGCCCTTAAACAATTATAGTCAACTGTAATATGGACTGGTTGGAATGTGTTCACCATTAATATCTATTGATAACTAATTCACTACGTACTGTAATCAATCAAAACTACACAATTTGTGTTTGAATTGTTTCAGTGGCTGACTACATGATGGATGAAGAAAGCGAGTGTACAGAGAAGCGTTCACAAACAACTTTTCAAAAAAACTTGCGGTCATTGAGCAAGAAAAATATGTTCATGGTTTTTGGTATGAAGTTCAAAGAGGAGAAAAATATGTTGAGAACGCCATGTATATATATCATGTATATCATTGGTACTTTTAAGCAAAGTCTAAAAAGTTCCTCCTGAGTTATCCCCAGTGATCTTTCGTGTACCCTTCGCGATCATCACGTTAAGACGCAATCTTTTGTATTCTATCGTGTAATTTTCATGTTCCCTCATGATCATTCGCATTTCCTCGCGATTATTTGCCTTCCCTCACGATTATGATCGTGAGGGATCGTGAAATATTGCAGTGATCAGTGATCACGAGGGAATGTGAAAGTTTGTGAGGAAATAATAATTATCGCAAGAGAACATAAAAGATCACGAGGTAATGCAATGATCACATGCGAACATTATAATCTTCACAAGGGAACTCGATAATCATCTAAAGAAGGCGCTATGATATTATTATTTTTATACCATGTCCTCTGTGGGACTCCGTATCCTATTGACAAGCTTTAAAAATAAATTGTCAATTGTTCTCTTTATGGATTTTATTGAATTCTCTAGCTCACATGAAAAACGGGTTGGGATATAACATTCCACAGCCCTGTGATTTTCATCAAATTTGGTTTTGAAGATTCCCGGTGTCTGAATTCTGACTATTGTTTTGAATAGATGAAATACGGTTTAGGATTCATATTGCAGAACCCTGTGACTTTCATCTTTGAAAGTTACGTTTTTCAGAATGATATCTTTCATTTACTTTGGTATTCACAGAGAGCATATTTGCCTTTAATAGCAAGTTTAACTTTTCCAGATCGTTTCATCCATTTCATTCTCATCACATTCTTGGTGATTCTTCACATAATTCACCTGATATTAAAACTGATTGGCTGAGTGGTTACGGCCAAGGTCCGGTGCGCTTTTCAACAAACTTTTCTGACTTTTTGACGTTCTTTGTCTGATTGTGTTGGAACTCCAGATGGTGAATTTTTTGGTGAACCCAAAATATTTTGTTTGGATATTCAAGAACAATTCAAGCTGGATATCGCTTCATTGAGACTTTAAATTGTTAACCTGTTTTCTGCATTCTTTTAGTAACGGGAGGAAGTTAGCAGGAGTTTGGGGAGCGGGTTATACCGGCAGTTTTCAGACTTCAAGGGAATACAGGTCAACTATAGTAACCATGCCAAGGGGTAACCAAACCAACTCGTAACCACTTTAAATTTTTCCCAACCAAGTGGTAACCATGGCATTTAATAATCAACTGGCCATGGCCAAGTAGTAGCCGAAAAAAGAAAATTGTATGCCAACTTGTAACCAGTGACTGTTGCTAACTGGTAACCAGGGAAAATCAGAGTGAACCAACTCGTAATCTCTAGTATTTCAGCTATTTTATCATCGTAATTCTACATAATTTATTAGTATAGATAATTTATATTTGGAAAATTAACATAGGCCTACACATGTTGTTCTTTATTTATTGAATTGACAGATTCTTTGGTTAATATTTTTTAATGTTATTTAATAAAAATTTTATAAAAATACATAAATAAGAAGCCCGGTGATTTTTTATGATTTGGCCGTCCTGGACTATGGTTACGACTTGGCAGTTGGCAAGAATTTGGTGGTTATTAGTTGGTATGCAGTGGCGTATTTAGGGGGGGGGGCCTTTGGGCCATGGCTCCCCCCCAGGCCAAAAATTAACATGGAAGAAATATGAAAAGCCGAGGAGTGCCCCGTATTCACCCCATGTAATGGCCCCCCCCCCATCAAGCCGTTTCTAGATACGCCCCTGTTGGTATGGTCATGAAATTTATTGAAGTGCATGGTAATGACTTGGTACCCCACAAAAAATTATGGTTACCAGTTGATAGGGTCTTTGGCTACCAGTTGGTTGATTACTAGTTGGTTGGTTACCAGTTGGTTTGGTTACCAGTTGGATCGATAGATATGGTAAGTGCAGCCCTCTAAGCCCAGGTCTGGGCGCTGACGAGTTGATTGATTAGATGGGAGAGAGAGCTGGAGTCCTCAACATGTGGCACATTTACCCCACTCAAGGGATCTTTTACTTGCCCAGCACAGACACTGATAGAAGGGGCCTCCAATTTAACATATCATTCAAATGACATCCAGCTGGGATTTTGCTCATGAAGGTGCACTGAAAATTTCAGGGTCCCCAACCGGGAGTCGAACCCATGCAGGCAAAGACCTTCAGCGGAGCAGGCGGGCATCTAAACCACTCTGCCACCCAGCTGCATGGGCTTAGTTAGAGTAGGTCGGGGCATGCGGCCCCCCTTAACTTCGAGGTGCGATTTGACCTACTTATTATGGGCGATTGTTTGAATGCTTACGCTGTCAGGAAGGGATCACTTGACTCTACTAATAACTAGTGAAACAAATGTCTACCAATTTTAATAAAGGAGTTACGGCCATTTTTGTAAAAAATTTAAAATGGCCTTCTTACCCCACCCATCGGACAAGAAGCCCCCCTATTATAATCCTATGGCAATTTTTTTTGCGAGCGCATTCAGCCTAAAAGTTATTTCTTAGGGTTCTTCTATCATTTTTAAGGCATTCTATTCACTTTTTCTGAATTTCAGAATTTGTCTGTTCATACTTTCATTTTTTAATATTTTTTGCCCTGTTTTAATTTAGGGCCAAATTTTTTTCTATTTTAATTAGCTATTCTATCGAGATTTGAGGTAAAGTACCCATTATTAAGGTGGCTCGCTACTCGTGTAATTACGTCATGTGAGCATATTTCCGCGCAGCCAGGCAGGCCCTATCTATCGTAACGTCACCACAGCAGCAAGGCTCTGCTGACACTGCTTCAACTTTTTTTAAAATTCTGATAATTCCATGCGTCGGCCGCTTCGTTTGCCATTTGCGCCACTTCTGTTGGGGTTAGAGACTTCTCGTTTAAAGCATAAGATGCGCTATGAAGATAACTATAACCTGCCAGACTTTCAGCTCTCTACACTCAGTAGAAAATTTTTGTAGGCGATTTTCGGCAAGCATGTCTAGTTTATCAAAAATGACTCTGTAACACAAATAAATGTTTATCTAAATTTCCAGGCCCATAGGACCGTATGTCTGTATCATTATATTGTTCCTTACTTCATTTGGAAGCAAATGACAAAGAAATAGAAAATCCTATCTCGTAATTTTTTTTTAGCGCTATGATTCATAAAAAAAATAAAAATTTTAAAATCACAACTTTTGATCCGAACCCCAAGAAAAGTTCTTTAAACTGAATATATCTTTCTGGGATTTTAATCAGCTTTTCCATAAAACTGTCCTCTTTATTTCCATGCTTCATTTAATAACATACGATGAATGGCCCCTGAATGGCAGGGAAAACTTCAAAGTAAAAAAATTAAGAAAAAAATTGAGTTTTTCAGCTTTGCCTGGACTGACTTTCTTTTACATAACCTCAAATATTTTGAAAGAAAGGCTGGTAGCGACCACTTTCGTTTATATATCCTTGCTATAAACTATATTTTGGATCATTTTAAACTATTTTTAAGAAATCCTATCTTGGAAAGTTCACGAGTATCGAGCCACCTTAAATGGTTCCTGAAGCAGCTGCGACCCCCCAGTGAAGGGGGCCTCATGCCCCATATCATGTGGGGCCTCTCGCCCCAAACTCACATATTTTAATTTGACCTCTATATTTTGAGCTAAAATGCAAAAAACATGATCCAAATCATATTGATGTGATAGTCATAAAGTGAAACAATGCAGATATCCATTATACTTTTAAATATTTCCAAAGGTATTTCTGACAACCCCTTTCAAAGAATTAGTCAAAGTTACAAAAACCATGCAAATTTTTTTGTTTCTTTAATTTCTACTATGGTTTGGTGCTGGTTGCCCTGAAAATTTGTGATGTCACCTAAAACGCCTCTAGCTTCAATCCTATCAATAGATAAATGCACCAAAAATGTAAGTTTGGATATAACCCTGAGGGGGCCTCTCAACTTACCCGGGCTTCTTGCCCCGACCTACTCTACTAGTTGCCTTGATACTCTTCAGGGGCTTCCAGGAGTTACTTAATTATTCAAATGAGGCCTTCCTTTGAAAATATTAATTTCACCTCGGAATTTTTTTGGGAACCGAAATTTGGTTGATTTGATTTTTGGCCTCGCAGCCATAGAGGTATTAAGCAGGCCTGTGACACGGCTCAGGCTCTGAGTCTGGGGCAGACTGGCCTATGTGGCAGCTGCCACGGATGCAACCATTCGGGGGGCCCATCATGCACATGATGCAAGGTACCAAAAAAAGAAAAACGCCAAAATGTTTATCTTTGTGATCAAGTTTGTGACTGCGTGATCAAATTAAACTATCCTTCCCACTTGGTGAAAATGGGAGTATTACCAAAAATAGTAATGTTGAGGCCCATCAGCTTATTTTGCCACAGGGCGAGAAATGTTGCCAGTCTGCCCCTGCTCAGAGTAACATAAATTTGGTTGTTTTGGTGGTCTCAAAATCAATCCTCGTATTTTGCTAAAAAGCTACTTGGAACAGCCTTTTTTTTCACTCGAAGAATCGATTGAGCATTGTTATTTTTATTTATACATCCATGTATTTTTTAGATACTTGCTTATTTTCAAATACATTGGATTTGATTTTCCTTATTAATTTTACCTTCTAACTCACACTCTTTCAAATGGCTGTTGCAAAAAAAATGCTGCCTGAGCACTGCCCTGATTTGGCAGGGCACCTGTCGTTGTCCAGAGTGCAGAGTGTGGACACAGTTCTTGTCAGTGAATGTGGATAATCTTTGATGTGACGTTACCAGATCATGATTGTTACTTGTCAGTTCAGGCAGTGACCATGGTAACGTCACCTCTTCTGTTCACTGCTCCCTCTGGGGATGTGCACTGGTAACGTCACAATTCTGGTTGCCATTGGAAGTATTGAAGCTGCGCATCTTTATGTATATTATCTTTGCTTTCGAGAGCAACTGTATGCAATGCTGAAGCCATTTCATGGATGATAATTATTGGAAAGAACTCAACTTTGAAGAAAATATGAAAATTGTGGATCATCAATGCACTGCTGGCATCCTCTACACTAGCAATTCACACGCGTACGTCCGACACGAAAAATGTGTACGTCCGACACGGAATATAAATGGCAACAGCTTTATGAAAAATGACAATATCGCCATGGAAATTAACCTGGCTGATGCCTTAAATAGTTTTCTTGATAATACAGGTCAGTTGATTAATTTTTCTCCATATAAATCACAGAGTTTTGAGAGACGAGCCATCAAGTCAGAAAAGTGCCATTTCTCTGTGTACGTCCGACACGATGCAATTTGTCCTATGGCTCAGCTCCTATTGCACTTTCAGCTTTGGTTGATGGCTTGTTTTAAAGCCCTGCCACAGGGCCTCATACCTATTTTACAATGGAATGGCAAACATGTAATGGTAGGGCTATACAAGCAGTTAAAGTGTCTGATCTGTACGTCCGACTTTACGGAATTGCCCAGGTGGTGATGGTGGCCACACATGGTGATGATGGCAACACATGGTGATGATGGCGACACATGGTGATGATTACAACTACACTAGCAAGAGATATTTCTGTTGCTTGTCAACATTCTCTGGATAGAAGTTTGCACAATACTATGATGACTGGAAAGGTGTGACAATGACTAATGGTGATGATTGGTGGTGACATTTGGTGATGATGGTGACATGCATTTGAGGATGATGGTGACATGTGAGGATGATGGTGAGTACACGTGGTGATAATGTATATATTGGTTGGATAAGACCATTTTATGTCAATAAAAAAGGACGCGTTGCGATGATGCTGCAAGACTGCGCGTGATGAAAATAGTGATACATGAGGTGATTAAAGTGACATAGAATGATGATGGTGACATGTGGTAGTGATGATAACTGCAAGTGGTGATGAGATATCTGGTGATGATGGTGACATGTGGTGATGATACTGACATGTGGTGATGATGGTGGTTTGTAAATTTTTAGAGGTGTCAACTTCAAAATTTTAAACTCCTGCGCCAGTATAGCAAAACCCACAGCAACTGGAGAAAATTCCAAGAAGATAGTCAACAGAAGAGTTGAAATAAATATGTGCCAAGTTTCATTGATCTGCCTTTACTCCTTCATAGTTTGCCCCGACCTAACGCTGGTTTGCACTTCTATCCCTATCAGCATGCCTCGGCGGCCCAACGTCGGCCCAAAGCCGGTCCGATGCTGCTGACATCGGACCGACGCCGGGCCGACGGGGGACCGCCGGGGCACACTGACAGGGATATATCTCTATTGCCTTCTTGATCGTTTTCTTCATGAGTTTCTTTTCTTTGCCAAGAATCCTTCAATTGTCCCAATTAATTTTATGACTTACTAGCGTTTGTCAGGTGTTTGTGAATTGCGGATGAATCTAACTTTTTATGTAATTTGTTTAAAAGGCCTTTGAATGTTATTGACCTCCAAAGTTGGGTAACTACTCCCAAAAGGGGTAAATGAAAGTAACTTGTGATTGACATAGGCCAAGAACTTTTCAAACGACCCTCGTATAGTTGATACATGTATTGTTTTGTCCAAATGTCCATATGTGATGAAAATTCCATAGTAAGTCCACACGACCTTTCTCATTCACTTTGCAAAGCTGCAGATGCCAGTTTTACAGATGTATTTATATGTCATTCAGACCATTTGAGAAAAACAAGACTGCGAAAACATTCATTGTTATGCAAAATATAGTAAATATGTTCGCAATCAATAGTTTCGGTAAAGGTAACGTAAACTTGACCAGTAACCTTTTGCTATGTCTATCCTAACTCATCCATAAAATTGAAATACCTTCAGAGGCTTTTGCTGAGGCAAAAAAAAATGTCCCTGGTTATCAACGCTCTAATAAAATGTCATCAAATACAAAAATATAGATTGACATTTTTAATAATTATCATACCGTTGTTTAAAATATCATTTGGAAGAAGCTTATTTTATGTCAGATGTTTCGCCGCAAAACAGTTTTAAAGAGCACCAGTACCTTGACACCCACAGTAAGTAGATGCCAATGATTGTTTTGAATGGAAAAATGTATGTAAATCTGATAGACATGTTGATGGATATTTGTCTTTGTGTATTTTCAGAGCATCATTGATAGACCATGGCTTATTTCACTCTTCTGAATTTAGTTACAATTATCTACATCACCTATGTTAATGCTGAAGAGTTGAATGGCAAATTTTACACTTCCACAAAGAATGTCAGCTGCGCTTCAAAGGCGCTCCAGTCAGAAGTTTTTGGGTCATTGTCACAAAAGAGCTGTTCCATGTTGTGCACTCAATCTGACAAGCTGTGCATCGGATTTGGGTATTCTGATTCCAAATGTGAATTATGCTACCTTTGCACGCAGCCTACAAATTCCCAATATCTCAACTCAGATTATGCCATCTATGTAGACCCTTCAACCAGAACTCTTGAACTTCAGCAAGGTAAGTAATAAGTTTGATAAAATTATTGAGCTACTTTGGTATAGCAAATATGTAAATAGAACAATAAGAATAGAAAAAAGCTGATCCCAGCATATCTCTGATGATTAATCAAAATAATCAATGAATCCATTAATTATGCTATAATTTCCTGTTACTTGGTGTCAATATATGAAGTGCTGTAACTTTTCACTATACATTGAATCAATCATGATTAAATTTTTCAAGGAATTTAGTCAAATGACTAAGTTAATTATGTTCTGTCTCCTGGCTAAGAAATTATCTTGTCAATTGATTAAAATTTGAATAACTAAGAGACTTTCACATCATCACTTAAATAACTTCAAATTATTCATTTTGGCTAAGTGCCCTAGTCACTAAGAATTTTGGTCCACCCTGTTTGTAAAGGTCACCTCTCAGAAAAGAAAATATAGTCTCTGCTTTCAGATTATGTTGATGCTCGTAACAATGGAATCCATATCTGGGGGAGTCATCCCCACCTCTTTTTTACTATTTATGTCTCATGATTAGGGTTGGGACGATAACCACCATTCATACCATACCGTGGTATTCGGGCCGATATCGTACCCTCGGGGATCACAGTACTCACGGTATTACCGGTGTTGCTATATACCGTCATTAACAGGCACAAATAAGAATAAATTGCAAGAAATCCACTTGAATCCACATTGGTTTGGTCCCTCCGCCGCCATGACACTTCATTCTAGCTGGACAATATTCTCGTCCAGAGCATCTGCTTACAAAATGGCAGACGAGAGTAGCACGAAATTAATAATTTCAGATTTTTTGCCAATTTCGGACAACTTAAAGCAGTAAACAGCGGATTAACCCCGAGATCGATATATCGTGTTACCAAGGTATCACTTTCAATTGATATCGTGATATCAAAATACCAATATTGTGCCCTTCTCATGATAATAATTTGCTTTCAGATTTGTTGATCCACGTCCGAATGTATTCTATATCTGGAGGAGTCATCCCTACTTCTCTTTTACTATTTATTTCTCATGATGATAATTTGCTTTCAGATTTGTTGATTCATGTCCCTATGGATTCCATATCTGGAGGAGCCATTCAAGCTGCAGGCACAACGGCAACTGTTTATGGAACTCCAGGTTAATATTCAGTTGATTTCTTAGGTATATTTCATGGAGTGATTTACCAGTCATATTTCCCTTTTGTTTTAAATGACTGGTTCATCAAACTATCAAGTTGCTTTATCGCATCATCTCCCGCTCATGTCTGATCGTGCAATTAAAAGCTTTTTACTTAAATACTTTTTACTTAAAACCAAAATGGATTTTTTTAAAAATCCATTTTGGTTTTGCATTGAAATTTGGTTTTTCAAAAAACCATTTTGAATCTAAAAAACCAATTTTGTCCCGACATTTTTTAGAGTGCACTGAGATGAGAAATCTGAGCTTTCTCACATGAAAGAAATAATTTGCTGGTACATAATGAGCACTCTGATGAATCATTTTATTATAAAGCACTATCAGATAATTTCGAATACATGCAGATGATGTTGTTTAAATTTTAAAAGTGATACTATGCTTTGATAATGTACGTGCTGTACTTTGCAGGTCCCACAGCAACAGCTGGAAAAGTTGGTAATGCAATATTCCTGCCTAATGTTGGACACGATGACAACAATCACATAAAACTCGGAAATCACATTAACGACTGCTTGGGAAATCTTGATCTTTGTCCGAACGGGGTCACACTATCATTGTGGATCAAAGTTGAGTCCGGAGTTGAACAATGGTCTGATTTAATGCATTCCACTGTATTTTGGATGACATTCCGCACTGGTGATATCAACTATCAACCTCAGGTGTACGTCAGGAACCGAACCCACAGTCAGTTATTCTCACACATGCCTGTTCTCTCCTACGGCAAATGGTACCACATGGGAATTACATACGCTCCCAGTACAGGGTCAGAGGTCTTCTTTGACGGATGCGTCCCAGCTGGACTTGAAGTAACCACAGTACAACAAACATTGGCCATCAAAAATGATGTTGAATTGGGGTGCAATGGGGGAGCCAAATGTTTGAGGGTCCACATTGATGACTTGCGATTCTGGAAGGTCAAGAAAAGCAAGCTGTTCATGTGGCAGTTGTCGAAGTTGGAAGCTTAGATGATAAATTTAAAAACAAAGAAATACACAACACCAGAGACATCACTACAAAAAGTAATATGCCAGACTCACAGTCTTCTCATTAAGAATCATCATACGGTGATCATCAACACTGGAGGGTGCTACGGCATAGGAACCTTGGGCAATGTTCCTGTATCCTCTGCTCACGGGCGCTCCTTTGTGGCTGCCCTGAGCTCTCATCAGTGGAAGGCTCAACACAAATTTTCCCACCAGGGGATCAAGAGGATAAATAAATACAAATACAAAAAAATTACTATTAAAAATACAAACAGCTACACATAAAGCTATTGAATTGTATCTGACATTACACATGTACAATGTTAGGTCACCCATGGTAGCACTCTCTTATCCATATTAAAACTATGTTAATTGCAGATGTTATATACATACTGTGGTATCTATATTTAACTGTCATAATGTATGTAAATCGACATGTGACCTATAATTGACTTTTTGTATCGATGTCTTAACCTGTAAAAAAAATTATACGTAAGTATACTTAACAGTAAATCGATTCATCAAGGTTAGGAAATCATTCTGGCGATACTTTTAGCGTGTAAAACGTCATCAAAGAGTGTGTACATCATTTCCAATACAAAACTTGGTCTAAAAACCTTAATAAACACCCGATTTTCAAAATTTAAAAACTTGGATATATCAAGTAAACCCCTCCGAATTCAATGCACTTGTGCATTTTGCTCTATTTGCAATATTAACGTCGCAAAAAGCCTTTCAGCGCATTACGCTGAAATGATGCAAAGTTCCAGTGACCACAGCAAACCAGTGGCAGAATCTTTTTTTTTTTTGAAGGGGGGGGGTATCTTTCTGCCCTTAAATCACACACTGAATAGTACAGGAAAAACATGTACACTGTGCATGTAGCAACTAACATGCTAATTTCCAAACTGATGGTTTTTCATAACAGAAACATTTTTTTACACATCCATAGTTTTATAATATTTTCATTAAACAAGGGGAGGGGGTTTGAATTTTTCTAAGGGTAATTATTTCACAGAAATGCCTACTTTAAGATATCAAAATCTTTTATTACATGCCACACACCCTCAGGTTGATGGTAAGATCGATACAGTACCCTTTTTTAAGGGTACTTTTCTTGTTACTACTGAGCTAACCAATGTTTCCCCTTGCTCTTTTATTTACTGTGATGTTATGGAGTTGAGAAATTTATAAAAGCACATAAATGCCTGTGTTGACATCAGCCTGCCATATTATGTATACAGAACAATTGTTTATAGAACCTGTAAATATTATTGTACATATGTTTTTTATCTGGTCAATAAATGCTTACAAGGTACTAGAGCCCTGCGCGGGCACAAAAACTAGGCCCAAGCCCGGCCCGACATTCGGAGTCAAACCCGTACCTGGTCCGGCCCGGAATTAAGAAGAGAATGTAGGCCCGGCCCAAGCCCGGTCACTTTTTCCTGAGCCCAAGCCCGGCCCAAGCCCAGAGTTGTTAGGCCAGGGCCCGGCCCATACCCGAGAAATTTCAACAACTTGCAGCCCAAGCCCGGCCCAAGCCCACGGGCCGGGTTTGGGTAAACCCGAAACCCGCCCGTACTGAATACCTACTGAAAAGAAATTTAGATCAACCAGAAGATTCATGAGAAACAACGAATTTTAAAATGATAATTTCAACATTTTAAACAGCCATCACTCATCACAAAAAGGTCCCTATTCGACATTTCAAAGTGTAATCTAAATTTCTAAGCTTTTCCTTTACCTCAGCCGCCAATTTGCTTGTCATTTTTATCCACAGGTTAAGAAGAAATGTCTGATTACTTAATCAATTAGAATGAGTGCAATTAAAACTTGTGAAGAGTCATTGTATTGCCCAATGAAGCTGCAAACCTAACTCCTCCTTCACAAATTGCAAACACCAATCATAATTGCTCTGAAATTTGAATGACATCTATTAAATGTATCTTGTCTTATCACTCTTTTGGCAGTTATGCGTCTTGAAAAATTTAATAAGGAAACATCTGGTATTACATATTTCATGTATTTTGCATGGTTTTTGGTTAATTTGTTCTATGCTAGCTAGTTTGGGTTTACCACTTTGGGTTATCTGCACAATTGCATAACCTGACCATTATCTCACCCCTATAATTGTAGACAAGATTTGAGGCTCAGCAAGAAAGCAGGGGTATCAAATGATATCAGACAATAAGTTTGGTAACATGCAAAACTTTATAAACATCATATCATAATACATTAGATAGTGTTTTATCAATAAATTAAATCTAGAATTCAACAAATAAGCTTTATAATGTTGAATATTTTAAATATTGTAATGTATCAACAACAATTAGTATGACATAGACATAAATCTACCTATCTATCTGGCTATCTGGCTATCTAGCTATCTATCCATCTATCTGGTTATTTATGTAGCTATTTATCTATATATTTCATATTTCACAAATAACATAATGAGGTACTGTATATAATGAAATAATCTCTAAGGTATGCCACACTTTTAATGGCTCCATCTATGGTCTTTCAGCAGCATACATGTACTGTACCTCTGTGAGAATGTCAGGCCCGGACCATACCCGTCAGCTTCAGGCCCAAGCCTGACCAAAGGCTGGCCAAAGCCCGGCTGCAGTGGCGTAACTGAGGGGTCTTGAGCGGGGGGGGCACGCGATTCTCTGGGGGGGCACCCGCTATACTAATTGTATATTTTAGCCTGAGTTGGAAAGTTCATATGGGGGGGGCACCGGGGGGGCACAGGTCCAATATGGGGGGCCTGTGCCCCCCCGCGCCCCCCCCATAGGGATGCCACTGCCCGGCTGACATAAAATTGTGAAGCCAAGGCCCGGCCCACATACCACCTAGCCCAAGCCCGGCCCGGCCCGCCATGAAAGTCAACTACCCGGCCCGACCCGGTCCATGGGCTTCGGGCCAGGTCGGGCTTCGGGCCAAAACCCGGCCCGCGCAGGGCTCTACAAGGTACAACACCCTCAACAACTACAGAAACAGTTCTACATTAAGCTAAATCAACCTGCCGCACCCTGTAACCCAAAACATGATCAGTAGTTTGCTCCCTGACCATTTGACAAGGACACACACCAGGGTGTTGCTTGATTTGAGAATGAATATTTGTAGGCTACGCGCACTCGAAATTAATAATCACTGTCACCGTGAAATAAATAGTTTCACGCCGAGGGAAACTCCAAGCCCCGCCCCCCCCCCCCCAATAAATATCTATTACTATCGGAAATTATTTATTTTAACACTGCCAAGAAAGAATTTATCTATTTCACCATAGTTGAGCAAGAATTATTTATTTTTAAAAACTACAAGCCCCCTCCCCCCCCCTTGATATGGCATGGTCACTCCCCGTACAGGGGGCTGATATTCACCATGCCCCTGTTAGAGCACAAAAAATCAGGGTTCTTACCCCTTTGTGGTCAATATTGATGAAATCGCAAGTGCTACTGTTATGGCATTGGTATAAATGTACAGTGGATGCATATTCTCATAAGCCAATCCATTTTAATGCCCCCCCCCCCACAACTGTTGAACAGGGGGTTTTATGTATGAATATTTACTGAAATTATTGAAATAGCGGAATAAAAATTTAGTTTTTACATCAAAATCTACTGCCCCCCACCCCTGCTTCTAGTTTTCCTGTTTGTCTTCTGACATTTCCTACAGTTTAAGTACAACTATTGATACATCAATAGGACCATCGACAAGTATGAGATGGCTTAATGTTACGTTGATACATGTATGCAAAAAAATTATTAATCAATAAGCAAAAATGTTTGCTTGTCAGTCCACAAACATGTTGCTTTGAAATTAGCAATATACAGGAAGCAGTGGCTTAACCAGGGTGAAATCTCAATTTTTTATAATGTCAATTTGATAAAAATTCTGGTTATAAATGCTCACTTTTTTTTGTAGGCAGAAAATTTGTCAGGTCAATCGATCCGAGAAGCTAAAAAAGAAAAAAGTCTGGCCTTACTGTCCTTGTCATTTTTACATGGAATCTAAGGCTGTGTTTGTTTCAGGTGATCTGAGTGATTTGGTGGATCCAGTTCTGTGGATCTGTGATCTGGATCCAGTTCCGGATCAGTGCTGAAAGAAATGAGGATCCGTGAATCCAGATCAGGGTTGGCGTTTGTTTCAGACAGATCCAGATGATCTGGATCTGGATCCATGGATCCTCAAATTTTCTCTGCCAGATCCCAAGGGATCCGGATCTGGATCATTGATCTGTGGATCCTTCTCCAGAGCAGGGTTCAGTTCAGATGGATCCAGATCCTTCAGATCAGCTGAAACAACAGGCCCTAAGTTGTTTTTGCAGCTGAAATGTGATGTCATGTGAGATCTCAGTGTCACAGCTGGCATTCTTATTTTCTAGAATTTTAATTATTGTGTTTTAATCATGTTGTCATATTTCTTGTACATCTTGCTGCTGGCTATAATCGGCCAATAGCTCATGAGCCGATATTACCTGTAACACTTCAACCGACTAAAAATACATATTTGTCGTTGTCAAGTATCTGTCAGTTGCAATATATATGTTAAATGTCTACAATGCAAGAAGTAATGTTATTCTATACATGGTTGGGCTCCCCAGTTTCTATTGAATATGAATCCACCACTACTAAGCTTCACAATTTTAGCACCAATGTCTGATTGTAAATGGAGATGATCCTGATTGAAGTCCTAAAAATTTTATTGAATGCCTAAATTCGACAGAAACGAAAGTATGATTTTAATGAATATCCTGAATTTCAATGAAAATGGATAAATATAATTCTGGCAAACAGCATAAATTTAGATGAAAATGAATGCATACTTTCCCCCTTCAAAAACTGAGCCCTGTCAATGACCCCCTGTGCTAGAGGTCTGACTTCACCACTGACAGGAAGCGCTTCTATCAGCAAGTGTAAAAAAATTGTTTTCCATTGGTGGCCGCCATTCTGCCGATAGGTCACCAAATGATGTGGATTGATATTTGCAATAATAACAATACCATTTCAAATGTTATAATATTGATGAAGTGAATTTCAAAAATGTTTGGTCTCACAAGAACGTAAACATGCCATTGGTCTCTGGATGGTCAAGGATCAAGTAAGTACAAACAAATACATTATGTTGGTTGTGACAGTATTCTAGAACTAGGAAATATTATTACTTGTAAATGAACCAAATTTTCTTTGCGGAACTGGTGTCATGATGAAAAATTAATTATTGTGTTGAGATACTACACAGCATTGACATCCAATGTGTCGTAAAAAGATATAATTTTTACTCAGTATTTAACAATGTGTAAATTTATTTTATGAATTATCAAATAGATATATTTTGTCAAGTTTTCCTCATTAATTAATGTCCATCACCTTATGATTTCTGGGTACAAAACTTCCACTTAGTCCGTCAATATTTGCTTTTTGGTATTTTCAGAACATCAGTGATACTGCTTTACTGAAACAGTATGGCATCTTACGTTCTTCTGTTCCTACTTATTACCTGCTGGCCACATACAAATGGTGAAAATGTAGATGCCAGATATTACAGCTCTACAAATAATGTCACCTGTGCTTCAACGACACTCCTGTCAGAAGGATTTGGGTCCTCATTGCAACAAAGATGGAGGTGTTCCCTGTTGTGCTCTCAATCAGATGAGCTGTGCATTGGATTTGGCTATTCTGATTCAAATTGTGAGTTGTGCTTAACTTGCACACAACCCACGAATCTGCAATCGCTCAACTCAGAATATCATCTCTATACAGTATCGTCAATAACAGCAACAGAACTAGAGCAAGGTAAGAAAATAAGTTAGATGATCAGTGGCCCCAGTAGAGCTCTGACGATTGATAAATACGACTGATTAATCCATTGATTATGGTCAACATAGATTTATCATTTATGATCAAAAAGTGTTGTTTTTTTCACATTGCTGCAGCAGCCTCTGAGCATTAAGGCTTGAATTAACTGTCAAAATGAATTCGTTCGTGGCAATCTTGAAATAGATAATTGCTATGGAGTGGATTTCTGAATGCTGTATAGATCTATATATCTCAATTTGGAAGGAAAAAAAATAGGATATCACATGCCTGGTATAATAGTTACATTGTGCATTCCTGTAAAGTAAATAATGTCTCATTAAGGAAAAATCCCCCCCCCTCTGAATATCTACACTGGTCAACGTTTAAAAAATAAAGTCTCTGCTTTTAGACTTGTTGACCAATGTCACAATCAACTCAATATCTTGAGACACCATCCTTGTCCCACATTTATACTATCTAAATCTCATAACGATAATTTGTTTCCAGATTTATTGATCCACATCCCGATGGACTCCATATCTGGAGGAGTCATCCCTACCTCTCTTTTACTATTTATGTCTCATGATGATAATTTCGTTTCAGATTTGCTGATCCATGTTCCAATGGATTCCATATCTGGAGGAGTCATCCCTGCTGTTGGCACAACAGCCTCTGTTCATGGCACACCTGGTTAGTAATTGTGTTTCTTGGTTTATTTTACCGACCTATTCAAGAATCACATTTCCTTTTTTATTTTAGATTACTAGTTCAGCAAACTTTCTAGTTTCTTTACCGCATCTGTTGATCATGTCTCATCAAGCAATAAAAATGTTTGTTCGCTTGAAGTACATTATTTACATGAAATTACAAGAGAAAAACGATAACCCACCTCACCTCAAATAACCAAGATAGCTTAAAAAGTCGAACAGTGGAAGAATGAAACTCTTCTAGAGATCAGCTGATGTTTGAGCCTTTTGACTTGAGAAAATAATAATATGTCATAGCACATATATATTACAGAGCAGTCTCATGAATCATATTATGATAAAGCACTAGCAGTCTGATAATTTCAAGTAAATGCAGAAATGTTGTTTAAATCATGCATGTGATACCATGCTTTAATGACTCTCATGCCGTGCTTTGCAGGTCCAAACACAACTGCTGGAAAAGTTGGTAGTGCAATATTCCTGCCTAATGTTGGACAATCTGACAACAATCACATAACACTTGGGAATCACAACAACGACTGTTTGGGAAATATTGGTCTTTGCCCAAATGGGGTCACATTATCAATCTGGTTCAGAGTTGAGTCAAAAATTGCATCTTTTTTTCGTTTGATTCAATCCACTGCATATTTCATGCCGTTCTACACCTTCACACATGGTTATCGAACCGATGTATACATCAGGAATGAAAGCCACAATCATTTTTTTAAGGATATGCCCCATCTTTCTTATGGCAGGTGGTACCACATGGGAATAACATATTCTCCCAAATCAGGAGCAGAAATCTACATAGATGGATGCACTCCAGCAACCCGTACCGTAATTACAGAACAAGGAACTCTTTACATCCGAAATGAATTTGAATTGGGATGTAATAACGGAAACTTCTGCACAAGGGCCCATTTAGACGAATTCCGATACTGGACTGTCAAGAAGAGCAAGCTGTTTATGTGGCAGTTGTCTGAGATGCATGACTGAGAAAACACAAGACAATTCAAGTTGCATCATTTGCCCAAGATAGCACGTTTAATATCCTGCTGGAGCTTACGAGAGCTACCTTGCTGTCAATCTGTCTAGCTGTCTGTCCGTCTAGCTGTCTGTCAACGCGATTGAGGAAAACTGTTGCATGCTTTCTGATGAAACTCTGCAGGATTTTTTTTAATCACCACAACAAAGAACTGATACGATTTTGGTGAAGATCCGTACTACGGATACACCACAATCACTAGATGCAGTTTTCTAACATATGTCAGCACTAGCTCCAGCCCGCCTATATGTCACGCATGAGTGAGAACTGAGCAACAACTGTGTTTATCATGATAAGTAATCATTGTTTGTATTTTGTATATAATTATATACACTCATGGGAAGATAAGGTTATAAAGTGTAAATTGTTTGTATAAAATTGTAGATATATATATATTAGAAGGATACATGTCTGCTCAGGAATAAGATTTTAAAAGCCAACTGTCTGTCATATGTTCATATCTCTGTCTGTCACATGTCCATATTTAATGTCTATTTATGTCAGGTGCCAGTTATATAAGCAGCAATGCTTCTCTGGCTTCCAAAACGTAACTGTTTGAAATAAATATATCAATCAATCAATCAAACACACTGTCTCTGGTCAGCTCAGCAGTGACAACCACATGTGTAAGGCAAAGAGGGAGCCACTGCATGCTGCATTATTTGTCTCGCTGCAGGATCTGAAACCAGATCTATACATTAATATTTCAAACTAAGCAGTTCAATGTCCTTTAGAGATGTTTCATTGCAACTAGCCCCATCTTACAAATGGTGGGACTATAAGCAGTCTACAAGAGTGCACCTTCTTCTTGGTTGTGCAATTAAAGGAGCAAAGTCGGTATCAAATTATTTATAATGTTTTTAACAGTTCATTTGGCAGGTAGCAATCAATTCAACGATATTATGTTGTAACAGTAAATACAGTTGTCACTCTGTTATAAGACCCCCTGTTGTAAGACCGCCTTGCCTTATGTGACCACTTTGCTCCCGCACTTAGTGCATTTTGCACCCTGACAAAAGACGGCACCCTCCCAAGAGACCACTTCATGACCGCAGAAGGGGCGGTATTATAACGCAGGAACAACAGTATATCATGTTCGTAGAAGTTCATTTGTCAGGTTTAACAAGTGCATTTATCATGGTTTGTTGCAGTGCATTAATCGTATTTATCATGTTTGTAGCAGTACCTTTTTTGTATCGATGTCTTAACCTATAAAAAAACTTATATGTAAGTTATCTTAAAAGTTTATCGATTCATCAAGGTTAGGAAAATCTAGTGCGAAATCCTGAGCATGTGAAACGTCATCAAAAAGTGTGTAGGTACAGTGGCGAAGCTAGACATTTTTCAGAGGGGAACAAAGTACAAATTGGGCTACAGACCTTAATAAATGTCCGATTTTCAAAATGTAAAAACCCGCATATATCAAATAAAGTCCTCCGATTTCATTGCACTTATTACTTTTTCTGTACTTGCAGTATTTAGTTCGCAGATAAGCATGTCGGCGCATTACGCAGTGATGATATAACTTCAATTGCTAAAAGCCATGCAGTGGCCAAAATAGACCAGTGGCATATCTAGGGTTTTTTTTCCGGGGGGGGTGCTTTTCACAAATTAAGGACTATCTTACTATCTCTTTATCTATCTATCGCTTTATCTGTCTATCAGTCTATCTATTCATCTTTATGCAGCCAATTCTTCTAACTGTAGGCCTATGTATATATATTTTTTTTCTTTTCACATTTCTTACATTGTTTAAAAATGACTGTTGGTTATCTAAGTTAAATTGAAAGATAAAATTGCTTTGAGAAATGCAAAATATAATCAAAACAAACATGTCACGGTTAATTCAATTGTACAAACAAATTTGCAGATTTCTGCATAGCAATTAACAAAATAACAAAATCCACCATTTTGATTCAAATAGCTGAAGTTTAATTTCATTTGCAACCTTCCTGGTTAAGTAAGCTATGCATGAAACAAGGGGGAATGCTTAGACATTTGTTTCATAAAAATGCCTACTCATTTTAGATATTACAACTTTTTAATTACACGCCACATGCCTTTAGGTTCATGATAAAATCGATACAGTACCCATTTGCAGCAGTACACTTATCATGTATGTAAATTGCACAAATTCAATTGTAACAGTGGCCTTAATCACTTGGTGGTGGTACATTTATCATGTCTGTAGCAGTACATTTATCATGTTATTTGAAGTAAATTCTGTGTGTTGGCAGCAATATGTTCATCTTGTTTGTAGCAGTGAAATCAATAAGTTTGTAGCAGTAAGTTATGGTAGTTTCATTAGAGATTTCAGTTATGGCTGTTGTCATGTTTGTAGCAGTACTTATATCATGTTTGTATTCATTCATTTATCATGTTAAGGCAGTTATTTATAATTTTTAGTGTTAGTAGATTTATTGAGATTGTATTTGTAGCAGTATATTAATAAATTGAGTATGGCATAGCGCATTTGCCATGTTTGTAGCAGTATATTTATCATGTTTGTAGAATTAATTCAATCATGTTCGTGGCATTGGTACAATCTTTCTTCCTAAGAATCCAATCAACACTGTGTACCAACCAAGTGACCCAATTAAGGATTTTCTTTGTTTACATTTTGCCAGTTTTCATATATAGAGTTAGCAACAAACTTTGCCATATAGCCAGTATGCTGTCTTATAGTACACACAATACACATACAAAATTTGGAATCAATCAGTCAAGTTTTCTAGAAGATTAGGCAGTTTTAGTAAATTTTAGTGCATTTTTTACTAGAATCACAAAATCTTTTGATTGCTAAATATCTTAAGATTGAAATTTAACATCAAGATGTCTAATACATAAATACAGCATACTGGCTATGTTATATTGTGATTAGATTGGATTCTTGTCTAAAATTTAAGATTTTATGATTAACTAGGTCGCTTCGCATAGAGCAAACAGTACACAGTGTCAAGTGCTTGTGACCATCTTCATGGTCACATAAACGTTCGAATGAGAATCTAATGCTAACGACATTTAAATAGGTGTCAGGTTTAGAGTCTATTGACAGGCAATTCTTGCCAGCGATCATTGTAAACCAACACATCAAGATTAAAATCCAGTTACCTCTTTCATGAGAGAGCTTCGTAAACACTGTTAGGCAGAAGATATTAGAGCATAGCCATCGACTTTTTGCCAAAGATTTCTTAACTGAGACATTTTAACACCTGTTGAGTGGGAACCACTTTTTTGCACAATGTCATGATTCTTACGGCTTGGGGCAATGGAATTTTTTACCAACAGGGGACCAATTTTAGTTTCGAGGGGGGGGTACTTATTTTTCACATCATGCTTGATAGTCAAATGAAATTGTAACAAAAGAAAGGGAGGTATAGTACTACAAATATTCGTGAGACCAAAGGGGGGTATCACTTTTCACAGAAAGTTCCATCAAAACTCCCAACCCTCCCCCCCCCAATCATAAATTCTGAATTTTCCCTTAGGATAGGAGGTTGATCCAGTGATGTGGCCAACATTCATGAGAGAAAATCTTAGTGAGGGTCAAACCAGGGTCCCAGCGATTTGTAGCCAATTGTCACATCGTCTGGACAGACCCTCCTCTGAGAAAATATTACAAGCATGCGTTTGCTTTTTTTGTGTAAAAATAATCATTGTGTGGATCATCTGATCCCAATCAATGAATCATCTCAATGCATAGTATTAGACTTTGAGAATGTGCTCACTAAAAATGTGTGAAACAATAACAGAAACTATCAATTGGAACAGCTAGAGACAGTTCCATTGAGGATATCAATGGATTAGAATGCCATTGGTCACCCATGTAAAATTCTATGTCACTTCTCAGGAGAGAGTGGTGTCATAACTTTTTTCAACCAATGAAAATTGTAGGAAAAAATATGTATTGTCTATAACTCATGTCTACAAATATGAAATCATCTGTTGCTAAATTATGTTTTACAACTTAATAAGTTTGATGATAGGCCTACATCCTTTTCTTCCTCCAATGCTGTCCCAGTTGTAATCCGCATGCAGGTGCTCATTAATTAATCTTAATATAATTATTAGGGTGCATCGTCTGCCCCTTTCATCTCCCAATCTTCATGCACTTTTGCAGTAATGTTCCTTAATGTCACAAATGTAGCCCTGTACATTTTTGGAAAAAATTCCTGTTTTTAAGGGTGGCACAACAGCCTTGAAATTTGAGCATGATGTATTATTTTGCCGTTTCGCGGTTGTCAATCATATTTTCAGTTTTTATTTTTTTGACTTGTAGATGGTGCAGTTAGATTTCTTAGAAAAAGAGCTTCAATTTGAATACCATGCAACATCAATGAAGTGATTTATTTCTCATATTTACATGTATTTAATGCAAATTTGTGTATTTGGATATTGTTGAATAGATATTAGAAAAACATGTTGAATTTCCTACTTTCTTCACCAAAGTGTGCCTTATACTTAATTCCAATTAAGATGTCACAGTTGTGCAAAAGTTGACCTTTTAAGCAGTTCATTCCAAACATTTTTTCAACATAGTCCAAAACTTCCTACTTTCGGATTTTCTTCAAAGTGACAATTTACAGAAATATAGCTTCCTACCATTCAAATTGAAGCTTATTTTCTTGTCAGAACAATGGTATATGAATCAAATTCAAAAGTCAAATGATAAGCTAGATATTTCTAACCGCGATTATACAAAACATCACTTTTTGTCATTTTTGGACCAAACTTTAATGCAATTGTGCCACCCTAAGACCACGACCAATCGTATTGAAATTTTGTAGAATGTCTTTTTACTGGCAATGGAATAATATGGCAAAAGTGCGAATGAATACGAAAATTTAAGGGGCAGACGATGCACCCTAATAATTACACTGTGTGTAGCTAATCTTTATTAAATTGTATTAATTAGTCTTCTTCTTTTCCCCAGGACCCACTCGATAACGACGCAGACTTGTCCTAGAGTGGGTCCTGGTCTTGAATAATTGTCTGCCTTAACACTGTATATATAATTATTTTTGCGAAATTCAAGACCAAGTAAATTCATTCTGATTCTGATTCTGAAGTAACCTGCCCTTTCCTTATGCCAGACCAATAACCTTTTGTTTTGGCTTGC
The DNA here is from genome assembly GCA_026936325.1 of Platynereis dumerilii. Taxonomy (NCBI): domain Eukaryota; kingdom Metazoa; phylum Annelida; class Polychaeta; order Phyllodocida; family Nereididae; genus Platynereis; species Platynereis dumerilii. The sequence goes on from JAPTHN010000013.1 coordinate 32,450,600, forward strand.
CTGACTCCATAATCTAAGTACTCCAATATAGAGCTGTTGCCAAGTGTGAAAAAATATATTGTGATCCATTTCCTGCCAACATTCTGGCAAAATATTTACCAAATACTGAAATGTAGATTGACATTATTTATTATCATACTGCCATTTAAATTATTGTTTATTGATTAAGAAAAAGCTTTCTTTACATCTGTTGTTTTGCCGCGAGATCACTTTATATGGCATTGGTTCTTCGACAGTCAAGGTAAGTACACACACCATGAACAGGCAGACTTACAAAAGTGCCATAGATAGATAAATAGATTGAGGGGGATGGATCGACATATAGATCTAGAGTGGTAGGCAGAGAGATAGAAATATTGATAGAAATACAGAAAGATGGATAAGAGAAAGATAGACACAAACAAATGGATATATAGTGTAGAAGAATGTATAATGACATGAAATTTTAGGTTACGAGAACCAGTCATAAAAATTAAGGAGATTTTAATCCATTGAATTTTGATTGCTCCTACAATTAGGTTTTTCCTTATTGTACAAAGTGTTGTTAATTACGTACCTTCTATTTTCAACTTATCTTTTAGTGAAACTTTTTAATTCTGTTTTTATGATTATACTTAATAACTTATATTTTATATATAGATTATGTAGTTTATTACATTTCAATTTTTCATTGCAAAATATAAATGCAATTCAATTCAATTTAATAGATAGATATACGGAATGATTGTTATATAGATTGATTAAAAGATATAGGGAGAAATAATTTGAGGATTCAAACATGTATTTTTTAAGTAAGCTTACATACATAAAGGTCATGAAACCCTCACAATCTGCATCAAACATTCTGATCATCCCAAAGCACAACTCATCAATTGGTCAGTAATTGTCTTTTTGTATTTCCAGAAAATCTGTTATCCACCAAGGCTTATTTTTTGTCTCTGTGTCTTTTTTGAACAACAATGACATCTTTTACTCTTTTGATTTTAATTAGAACTACCTATATCCTCCATATAATTGCGGAAAATGTGAATACCATATTTTACACTTCTACAAATAATATGACTTGTGCGTCCACTGCACTCCAGTCACGAGTCTCGTGGTCTTTGTCACAACAGAGATGGAGCTGCTCCATGTTATGCTCTCGGTCAGACAAGACGTGCATCGGATTTGGCTATTCTAATTTCGAGTGTGAGTTGTGCTACATTTGCACACAAACTACTACTCTGCAATATCTTGGCTCAGATTATGATCTCTATACAGAATCCTCAACCAGAGCAACAGAACTTCAGCAAGGTAAGGAATTACTGTTGATGAAGGGTATTTTCGGGTATTCCAATTTCTAGGGGCACTCACAAAGGTGACCAGAGCATTTTTTAACAATATTCTACATGTAGACCAAGATCCATAGATAGATAGATACACTGTAAAATTTGAATTTTGAGTTAGCTTAAATGATTGAGTGAGATGGTTGCACAATTTCATTTGAGCTATCATAGCTTGTTGTTTTATGTTATAACAACGAAAAGATTATCATAACTCAAAACATCAAGCTCTCATAGCTCAAACAAATTGTGCAACCATCTCACTCAATCGTTTGAGCTGACTCAAAATTTCCAATTTTACAGTGTATATATGGTAAGTGCAGCCCTCTAAGCCCAAGGTGAAGATGCAATGGAACAACCTATGATGATTTGTCACTCACCACTGCTACAATACATGACAGTTATGATAAATCAGCTGAACAAAAAGAAGTGTGAACTGTTGAGATGATTGGAGGTGATTGGAGTTCACCAATTTTCATTGACACATTTGAAATTCATGGACGACAAAAACGATTTTTTAAAAAATTTAAATGGAGCAAGGAACAACGTGTTTTAGAAGATAATTTTGGAATTAACATTGATGTCCCAGCATGCATGTGACACCAATTATATACATTTCCTGGTAATGACTGCACTGTAAAATCGGACTCGCTGATTCAGCTCAATTGATTGAGTGAGATGGTTGCACAAGTTGATTGAGCTAACATAGATTAATGTTTTAAGCTGAGATAACTCAAAGTACCGAGCTGAGATAGCTCAAAATACTAAGCTATGTTGACTAAGGTATTCAAGCTGAGAAAACTCAAAACAATGAGCTGTGTTGACTTACAGCTCAAAATATTGAGTTTTGTTGACTTATTGATCCAAGCTGACACAACTCAAAATGTTGAGCTGTGTTGACTTATTTTTAGTTGTTTTTCATTTATATTTGTGTGACCTGTCTTATAGAGTTATTTATGAATATGGGCTGTAATCCCGAAATATTGTTTGATCTCTCAAGGGGATCCACCTGATCCAGTAGGCTTCATTTCAGCACATCATGGACAGGCCAAAGATGCATTCAACAAAGACCATTGCATCACAAGGAGATTTGAAAATTAATTTCTTGTGAATAAATCCCAATGGCCTGTGGCTCATCTCAGTTGGTTGACAGTGCGAGAAGCCTATATTTGAACACACTCTGACTTGGAAATGTTGGTTGACGTGTGAAAGCATGCATCTAATTACTCCCACAAATTAATTAAAGAGAGATAAAAACAAAAAAGTAACCAGCTAAAGTGGTGTGCTACTCATTTTTTCTCTGGGATAGTGTAATATAAATGTTCTTTTTTCTTGTAAGTAAATAATTATTTAAAATTAAATGCACTCTTATGAGAAGTGCTTGTTATAGATGGCGCTATATGTTGCATGGCTGAGATGTCAAGCTATCTGCAACAACTGAAGCTTTCATGTTTTCACAGCTTAATGTTATGATTCGTTTGGACAACTTACAGCATTGAGCTATCATACCTTGACAACTTATCGGATTGAGCTATCATAGCTTGAAAATTATTAACATTCTCAGACAGCTCAAATTATTGCATCAACTCAGTTTTCAAATTTTACAGTGTGGTATTTGATAATAAGAATTATGTGGTTTTATCTCAGTTTTCTTTCTTTTTTTTTGAGTTTCCAGATGTATTCAAAGGAAATGTTACCTGGTACATTAGATAACAAAAGTCAAGATTCATGATCTCATAACAAAGAAAAGCCAGTCTCATGATGACATTTATTATCAAATATCAGACATCTTAGACTTAAGTCTCAACACAAATCTGGTGTCAGTTTGTTGATCCATCTCCCAATGGATTCAATATCTAGAGCGGTCATCCCTGTCCTATGTTTTTTATTTCAGTCTCATGATTAGAATTTTCTATTTTTTAGATCTGCTGATCCATGTCCCAATGGATTCCATATCTGGAGGAGTCATTCCTGCTGTTGGTACAACAGCCATTGTCCGTGGAACGCCAGGTCAATATTATTGTTTTATTTGGTTCTGAATATTTCACGGATGACATTTTCCTTTTTCTAATTAAATAGTGCATCAAATTTTAAAGATACCTCAAATAAATGCAAAAAATTATTCTTTACAGTAAAACAGCCAATCTGTGAACATTACTACCTGAGTTGACTAAGTGCTCATGTTTTCCCTTACAGGTCCAAACGCAACTGTTGGAAAAATTGGTAATGCTGTATTCCTACCTAATGTTGAAGTGAATGACGATAATCGCATAAGGCTTGGGAATCACAACAATGACTGTTTGGGAAACCTTGGTCTGTGCCCTGATGGGGTGACATTGTCGTTGTGGTTCAATCTTGAAAAGGCAATTGGAGGCTGGGCACACATGATGCAGTCGACGGCTTTTTACATGCAGTTCAACACTGTTGGCCGGTATCAACCGCAGGTGCACATCAAGAACGGGACTCATGTCCAACGTTTCAAAATGCCGTTTCTCCACTATGGCAAGTGGTACCATATGGGAATTACATATGCTCACAGTTCAGGTGCTGAAGTTTACATCGATGGATGCATCCCAGCTGGGCATGCCCAGTATGCCAAGTCCACAGTGCAGCAATCTACCTCCATCAAGAATGACTTTCAATTGGGCTGCGAAGGTGTGAAAAAATGCATGAGAGTCTACTTTGATGACCTGCGTTTCTGGACTGTCAAGAAAAGCAAGCTGTTTATGTGGCATTTGTCAAAGATGTAAGATTAAGTAGGGACCTGTGCTTCTCTATTGTCATTTTGTTCCTCTAGAGGAAATCATTTCTAAAGATCGCAGACTGATTTGTAGAGAAGATTATACCAAGTTTTAGGTTAATCGCAATTGTACCAACAGTGTAACAAAGATGGAATTAGTTGTAGATGAAATCAGGGATTGGATGAGGGATAACTTTTTTGTTGCTGATAGAGGTCATTTTGTTACATGACAGGCAAGATAGTCAGAAAATGATTGCTATGAATTATGATGTTAGTCTTCAGTAACTTTAATGTCTTCTCTGACAACAATGCTACAATATCCAACCATATCACTGTGGCAAAACTGGACGAGGGTAACTGAGTTACCCTCGTCTCAATTTGTTAAAATTTTGAGAAAAAACTGGGTCATCCCATTGGATCCCATGTTAAATGATGACGAGGGTAGCTGCCTTTCCAGTTTTGGGATGACGAAGGTAACTGTGGACGATGACGAGGGTAATTGCTTGTAAATTGTGCATTAATCAATGCCTACACCATGCCTAATCGTATAAAATACAAATGTAGCCAGCCAGTCATCTCTAGTTTAATGCGGATGAATACAGCCGCCGATTTGGCAATTTTCAATTAACTGCACAAACAAACAATTTTAGACAAGTACTGAGGCAATTGAGAACTGCAATCAAGACATCATTGATTGCCTTCGGACATCTTGGTGGCTTCATACTTTGAAGTCATGCAGTCAATTGCAAGTCACACCTTTTCCATGTTGCCATGGAGGTCACATCATTGTGGGGGTAAACTTTCTCAGTTTCAATCAGTCATACCAACTTGAAATTGGAGCCTTGCTGTGACATCTCCAATAAAAAACAAAATACTAGATGCAACTGAGACCCACGCATGAAGGGTCCTACTTTTAAAGTATAGTATAAATTTGTCTTTCATTGTAGATGTAATGCTCACCGGACCCTGATGATATACATTTTGGGCACCCAGACAGAAACTCTGTAGACAGTGATTTGCTAAAAATTGTGAAACAAAAACTCTCAAATTATTCTAATGGCCGCCAGCCACAGCCGGCCATAGCCAGTCACTAATTTGGTCAGCTAGCCAGCCGATTTGTTTGGCAGCCAGCTGATTTTCATATTTTAAGTCGGGTCACATATCTCTAGAGGTAGATCATTACATCTTTAACAATTGTCATGTAATAGAAGTCCCAGGTGGGGAGAAAAAGAGAAGGATGAATATGTCAAGATGCATTATAAAAGTAAGGAATATCGAGAGAAGACCTTAGTCTTTGTATGAAATTGAGCAGTAGGAGAATATGGACAAACTATGAAGACAGAGGTCTGGAGCAGAAAAACATAAGACTGGGAGGTGAAACGAAAAAGGCCTGACATATTATGATTTTGACATTTTGTTTCAAAAAGGATGACTAATTCGATCTTAATTGACCATATTTGTTCACAGCAATGTTAAGCAAATTGAGACAGGAGGATGATTGTTTAAACTGGTAATTGGCTGGAAATTTTATGACTGGTCCCATGGGGTATGCTGGGGTGGGTTACAGAAATCTTTTTTTTTACAGATAGAAATGCATTTATATTATCCCCAAGGCATTGATATCAGGAGCGTCAGTTTCATTTTAAATTGGTGGAACAAACTGAAAATGAGGGGAAAACTTCCGAAAAGAGGTCTTTGGATACTTTAATTTTTATTTATACATATGTATACCTATTCATCAATTCTAGCCTATAATATTGCCCGAAAATGATTAAATGTTCAAGAAGTCATTGTGGAATTGACCCAATTACCTTAGTACTTGAACTGTGCTTCCTTTTTTCCCAAGCGGGCCATTTTGCCCCAACCAAGCAAGGTAGATTGACAATGAACTTCTGACACATGATAGATGAGATGGGAGAGAGAGTATGAGTCCTCAACATGTTACACATTTACCAATAGGCTATGAGGGATTTTTTACTTGCCCAGCACAGACACTGATACAAGGGGCAGCCAATTTAACGTCTCATCAGAATCACATCCATATAACTAAGCACCATCCAACAAATTTTTGCTTGGTAAGCAAGCCAAGTAGTCCTCTTACAGAACTGACTATGAATTATCCTGCTGTGAAAGTCATTGGAGGTCTGACAGCACTTCCAAAAACAATAACTTGTTAAGAAAATCAATCAAACACTTCAAATAAACACAGCTGCATTAGCATACCTGACATGTCACCCCAAAAACTTTCAGAAAAACTGATCAAGTAAACTATTTAATTTTCCAACAGAAAAACTAGAGGGCAGGTCCAGTCGTTTGGAGAATGCCCCACCACTCCCTTTTGCCCCTCGTTCCCCTCAATGTACATTTACCACATTTAACTTGAATTTTCTTATGGAATTCTTCATAGGCGAACTTGAAAATATAAATATATTTTATCACATCCTTTGTCTTCTGGTTTATAAGGACAATTCAAATGCAGCATCATATTTTATAAACCAAACTTGTGTTGCAGCTAGAAGCCGTCAAATCAGTGCAAATCTACACAGAATTATTCCAGAGTTTTAGAAAATTCAGCACTTTTCGGCAGGCAGGGCCAAGAACTGATACCAAATTTGTGTGAAACGCCTTATAAGTCCAGGATTTCAATGATTAACTCAAAGAAACTTTTGAATAAACATCACATCAGTCGTGTATCATAATACTATATTCATTAACATGCAATATTTAAACAAATCTGCGTATTGTCGCCTGTGTGTCTGGCCTCATTAGGTCAAGTTTGGTGGAGATTCATGGATCAGTACGGAGCTTGGATTTCTTTGCAACGACACCTTTTTTCACATTCAACTTTAATCTCTTATCATCCTGAACTAGAGCAGTTGATTTTTTGATTCTCGATGCTGATGATGTGTCATGATCAGTTATGGAAATTCAAAATTTTTGTCTGATGAGCTCTTGGCTGGTGCGTAGCGGCGCACCAACCCAAATTATTAAAAGGGAAAAAAATTCTGCCACCAAAGCATAATTTTCACTAATAGTACCCAGAGGACTGAAAAGGTCGTGAGGAAATTGTATTTTCACCACTGATAATTTGGAGAGCTGCAGCAGGGAAGAGCTCCCTCGGTTTTTTTTTATCAAGGCAGGTCAGCTCTCCCAACCCCCCCCCATTTCCACCACTTGTCATGATCATACCATTATTGCTTTTAAAAATATTTTTTAGGGAGACTAATTCTGATTTTTGGTTCCTAAAAACTTGAAGGGATTGTGATTCTTGCACTGAAACAAGTTATGACTAATCAAACAGCCTCCATGGCCCCATGTTTTATTAAAAGTATGACCATGATAAATCATTAGCTATTGTGAGTCACATGACACATTTTTCCCAGTGGCAAATTTTCTCTCTTTTCAAAAATACTGAAATGAGTTTTCGATGTTATCTTATTTTGCAGTAAATTCCAGAAAATGTAGTGTAAAATACATAATGTGCAGTGGTAATAAAATGCACAGGCAGTGTCAATTTTATATTAACAGACTAAGGTCTTCAGCCTTTGTTAAGATTTATAATATATAAGTAAATCTAGGAAATCTGGGATGCTCACTACTGTCTAGGAACTGTCTACAATCCATCTATTTCATTCCAAGAAATGTCAGTTACCCTCGTCATATGAATATCATGATCACAGTTACCCTCGTCATGAGATACAGTTACCCTCGTCAATTTAGGTGTGCTTTAAGCCAATTTTAGACTGACACAGGTCAGATACAGAGTTAATTTCCCTTGAAAGTATATTTTCGACCTCTAATGATGACTGTACATCACCTTGATACGTTTTAAAAGAAGTAATAAGCTCAAATTCAGCATTACATAATATTTAAGGCTAATTTAGGGACGAGGGTAACTCAGTTACCCTCGTCCAGTTTTGCCACAGTGCATATTTAAAATTTATGCAGAAGAAATTATTCATACTCACTTTGGAGAATTAGCGAAATCAGACATCCTTTTACAGCCTGTATACTTGATATGTTGGAAAAGTAGATATGCTTCTCTGACTACCAAAACTTTACAGGAGAAATAAATTAATTTCAAAAACGTTTTGGTTTACTTTCTCTGCTCTTTGCTAGGTCGGGTTCTGGGATCCCAACACTTTGCAATGCACCAGGCAATTTGCAATCCTTTCTCTTCTAATTTTATATGTAATTCACCTTTTTAGATTTTATAGACAATGACAGTTTGTAATTTTAATTTATTTTATTACTCTAAATTTTGTGTAAAATTTATATCAATTGTACAATGTGTCATGTAATGCACTCATATCTGATGAAAATAATCATTATTGTTAGCTTTTTTTTACAAAATCAATGACATAGATAATTCATAAGCTTTCATAATTCACTGAAAAAAATGTAAGAAAAGAACTTACGAGTATTTGGCTGTGACATTTTAGATTTGTTAAAGTAATGAAATTAACTACACAGATATTTGTGTTTTCATAGTGACTGTCCACACAATTATAGTTTGGTCAGTACTCAGAAGATAATTGAGTCTAAATCTCAAATTAACTTAGATTCAGACAACCAACCATAATATCATTAATTAGTTTTGTATGCTTCAGGAATCAGTATTGAGCTCCAAAGAAATAGTTCCAATTTTGTGGCACATTCACAAAGTTTCTATTCAACATTCAGGTAAACCAGAAGACTCGCCAATCACATGCTCTAAGGAAGTAGACAAGGTCATCAGCATACTCAGAAACAGCCCTGGTCTCTTCCAGACAAAATTTTGTGAATGGCTTTATGTGGACCGATCGCCGGAGTCCGTGGAATTTCACACTTGCCACTAGGCGGCAACACATGACTGCATATGTTCTGCCAAGGCTGGAAAAAGCAGTGGCAATGAAACAGCGGTCCACTTGTAGACAGCTGACTACCCAAAATTCTAAATTACCACAATTCCAACACTCCAACCCAGGTAGGTTGCCATGTTGGTGAAATTTCTGTTACAGAAGAATTAATTATGTGATCTGAGCGAACGTTTATGATTTAACAAAAATAAACATATATACAGCAATACACACCTGCACAGTTTTACAAGGGTTATTGATCTGATCATGCTGATGGGAAACTCTTCTTTTTTAAGTCAAAAGTATCTATTCTTAGCTTAGTAACTGGGACAAAAGTGGAGAAAAGGCCAATCTTCTGACGACCTTGCAGAGTAATGGAATACGAATAAAGAGGATCCATTCAGTATGCTGACCTATATCAAATATCATATCATAATATTATCATCAACCTAAAGAAGCACACATGAACCTGTTTTTAAGGAACATCTTCAAGCAACTACTCAGGTCTTCAGGCTACCAAGACCATATTTCAGCGCAGTGCATGAAGTGAAGGCATGGAATGTCTTCTGGCATTATGTTTTTCCAAGTGTAATCTCAGATCATTCTTATTAAAAATTTTGTTTGACAGTGATCACTTGGTTTGGTAGTGATCCTCAGGTTTGGCCTTGTTTCTCATTTAACAAGTGTGTTGCAGAAATTTTGCTTAAAATTAGGCAGAGATCTATAACAAAAATGTCACTAGGCATAATTTGATTTTGCAACAATTCCTGAATGTTTGCAACCAAGTAATCGATTACTTTGGACAAATCATTTTTCATCCAATCACAGCATTTGTTTATTTGCTGCAAAGTCATTGATGCATTGCTTCAGTCAGATTGATGGCCCTACATGAAATATAAAACGAGTTGACTGTCTCCTTCAACAGCAGGATTTTCCTTTATAACAATAAGGAAGGAACCCACAACTAAAGGAAATCATAGCGAAAATGCATACGGATGGAGCTCAATTCGTTTTCAATCTATTATCACCCCAATCAATTTTCAAAACAAATGTTAAAAGATGAGCGAGTCGCATGTACTCTAGTTCATACTATAGACACACATCACGAGCTCACAACTTTAGTTGAAAACACCCATGAGTGTATCCTGTCATGAGGCCTGGTAATATACAGAGATACAAGTGCTGCGAATCTAATTATGAACAGCTATGTAGCAGCTAGTTTGATATCTAGCTTTGCACTCTAGCAGAATACCAGATTTAGTTAACCTAATTAATGAAATAGGAATATATATGAAAATGTGAAACTACTACTTATTATGTACATTTATAGAAGTAACAGGATGACAAGTACTGTTCCTTCATGAGGAAGTGATTGGAGTACTATAAAAATATCATGTCATTTGACTTTTAATAATCCTGTATGCGCTTGAACATTGAGCAATAGATCATATAAATTCTCAGTGAATCAATATCAGTAGTTTTGTGACACACTGAACTGCAGTAAGGAGTCGGTATGATTCTTAACCTTTTCCTTGCCATTGCCGTAGGGGTGTCGCATGCTACGCTTGAAAGTCATATTTGCATAGAAAGGTGAGCAGTTTATGGTATAGCTATATATTATTATATGGATTGTTTTGTATTGACTTGAGTATTCTCCATGCCGGCCCATATTTCCCGATGGCCGCTATTCCATGACAAGCCATGTACATACATTTGATAATATGATAATGCCACAGCTTAGAAGACGGGACATGTAAATACTCGTTTACAATATTCTATTTTTTTGGGAACTTTTTTTTCTTTCAAACATTTTTTTGGGGGGAATTTTTTACTTTTGTCGAAGAAATTTTTTTTTTTTCGAAGAAATTTTTTTTTTTTCGAAAATTTTTTTTTATTGGGGAAAAAAATTTTTTGGGTAAAATTTTGGGTTCGCCTCATAAATAGGCAGAATGTCAAACAAGAAGAAGAAGAAGAAGGTAGTCACATTGTAGTCAAGCGCGTGAAGAGAAGCAAATGCCAGGATCATATTATGGGATGTCCGAATCAAAATTTTTGATTGAACCATCTTGATCACTCCACTCACATGTTAGCCTTATATATATTAAGGGACGAGACACCTCGCTTCGCTCGGTGAGCCGGTGGCTCTGACCCGTCTATAATGAGATTATTTCATTAATTTTTAACATTGAATTTCTACCAAAAAGTCTACTATTCTGAATAGTGACACGAGAGCCTCGAGAGGGCTCTGTTGGCCACGTCTTTTGAGGGAGAATACGAGTTGCCCTCCCTAAATTCAGAGTCATGCAATAATTTTCTTCTTTTTATTTATTTATTTTTATTGGCAGTCAATTTCAAATAAGATACATTGTTCTGCCGGTTCCAGCCACTGAATTAAAAATCAATAACGCAGAATATTGTGATCTAAATAGGCAATGATCTTCGCAGATGTTTTCATGAAATCAAAGACATACCAACAGATCATATATACACGAAAGAAATGCAATGGAAAATTAGCTCTGACCTAATTGGCACTGAGTCTGCCCAGGAGGAGGTACATCTACTGCGAGTGAGAACACCCTCACGCGGTCACAGATTGCATCCTCACGCGCGTGAGAAGCGTGGGCCTGTCATATATTGTACAGCCACGCGCGTGGATGTGTATTCACTCGCACGCGTGAGGCTGGGCCATGCCATCCAGCGCATCTGATTTAATGCGTGGTTGTGCAATTCAGCGCACCCCTATGGTCCCACGCGGCTGTTATTGAGAACTCAGGAGTGCTACTCAGCACACATTCACCATGCTGCAATGTGTCATCCAGCGCACTCCTGAAGGTGTTCTCAGGAGCACTCCTGAAGGTGTTCTCTGGAACATCTTTGGATATTTAACAATTCAGATTTTCTATCTATCTATCTATCTATCTATCTATCTATATATCTATCTATCTATCTATCTATCTATCTGTCTATCTATCTGTCTATCTATCTATCTATCTATCTATCTATCTATCTTTCTATCTATCTGTCTATCTATCTTTCTATCTATCTATCTATCTATCTATCTATCATGCAATCAATAAATGTTGAATTTGTTATCATGGCTTTTAATGTATTGTTTGGAGCATAATTATAACAATTTGGCCTATGATAGTAACTTCGATCAATTACGTTTATCTGGAACTTCAATTAGAGGCAGTGCTACAAAGGTCAGCTTTGAAATGTTTCACCATCTTTACTCACCAACCCCCCCCCCCTTGAATTTCCTTATACCCAAATCTGATAGGCAGACGGGATCTTGGCTGCCAGGTGTCATTCTGACAGAATGAATATTGGCGCCAACTTTCAGTGTGCGCTGGATGACACTCCCATCACTCCTGAGGGTGTAATGAAATTCATGTGGTCTGCTTAATAATAGGGTGTCACCCATAGCACACCCAGGAGCAGAATAAGGTGCGCTCACTAGTATCAAGAGTCGCACTGTCACGAGTGCCATGTATGGCATAACCACTCGAGGTCATAGATGACACCCCAAGAGTGCGAGGGAAGACCTGCTCAAGAGTGCGCTCCATGACAGATTCAGGGGTGCGAGTGATAGCATCCTCAAGAGAAGATAAGCTGGAACGCACATTCAAGCGCTTGAAAGTGCGCTAAGTATATGCCAGGAGTTACCTGGTTCTCACTGAGCATGCTCAGACCTATTGAACATGTGCAGAGAGCAATAACAAATGATGGCCATTTTGAAATTCCCTGATTTGAACTTTCAAGGCCAGTTTTCGCCCCAAGCTATACATGGGGTTCACTTATCAGACATGGTTTATATTTGTCTAATTTTTTAAAGGAATTTTTTGGTGAAGGTGTGATCAGTGAACCCCATGTAGCTCACTTCCAGATCAAATTTTACAATGAATGATAAGGGCAGTTTTCATAGTAATATATGACATTATATATAACTCTTAAACATAATAATTGTCAATAGTGAAATACTTCTTAGTACAATTTTGTTATAAAATTCATATTTGAAAACAAATCCTGAGGTATCTCACACATATGAACACATATCTTTTACATATATCTCAAATTATCATATCCTTGATCTCGTATGCAGCTCTTGCAATTGCTCTGAAAAATAAAATCTGTTCTATTAGTGTGAACCTATTATGTCACAGATGGAGACTCCATAGAAAGTATGCAACTTTGGAGCTAGCTATGATGTCATAGGTGAAAGTGGCCAATGGCATTTCATGTGGACAACTTCATCATAGCCTTGCAATTTCGTCATAGCCATATTAGCCAATAGCATTACTGCAAAGAGTCAGAGATAAAATATCAATGGCTATAAACTTCCAAATGTAAATTGATCTATAGAGGGCTTAAGCTTCTATAATGCAGGCCACCATGCATTGAGATCATATTACAACTAGAAATACAATTGTATCATCATGTAGAAAGACGATAAGGTATGTACAATAATTTCTTTCGAAAGACTAAAAGCAGGATTAATAAAAGGCAAAAGGTGATTTGATGAAATAGAATAATGAATTATTCAGTGGTTACACGCATAATCATTTTCTACTCTCCATATAGCAGAATAATTATTTACTAGTCAGTTTCCCGTAGATTGGAGGGTGCAGAATAGAATAGAAATCAATTAGACCATGAATCAGTTGCATATTATAATATATGTGATACAAATGAAGTGTTCCCAGAGATATATCCTGGTGCATGGTCAAAGGAGAAGAACTGGCAGACATCTTGCAGGTGCTGCCCTCTTGGGTATTGTACATGAATGAGCTTAAAAGTAATTCTTATTAATTAGGACATTTAGAGAAATCCAGTGTCCTTCAAAAGGGGAGAGTTTTGCCCTGGGGTCCATAGAAAGGCACAGGGAAAATTAGAGGATGATTGATTGAGTATAACTTGAGATAAATCCCGTACGCTATCATTTTAATATAGAAGATATAGAAGATGGTTACTACACTGGTGTAATTGGTAAAGTCACATAAACTATGAGGGGATAGCTTGTTAATGATTTGGTAGGGAGCTTCATTTATCAGTTCTGGAAATATTTATTTTATGGAACGTTTAGAAATATTTATTCTGATGCTGGGATTGAATATCCTGTTTCGTCCTTGTGTTACATGAAAATGTACACTGTTGCTCATAAATATGGAATATACCGAAATAACCACGATCCTTGTTTTATTTTTTACCCTTGTTTTGGGTGAGTCCAGATTCAGAAAATTAACTTCAACGTGCTGAGAAGAGGCTCAACTAGCCCGATATGAATGGCTGGAGTGGATTTTTCATATTTTGAGGTTTTCATGAGCAATGGTGATAAACCAACCTTGTTTATTGTGATAAACTCTCAATTTCTAGTTGAAATTATAGTACATTTTGGTAGAGCACACATAGCGTGTATAAACCTATATCAATAAAACGTTACTGGTCATCATGCAGTCTTGGAGTAAATGTAAAAAACTGTTCCATTGGACCAAGCATAAATATGACCCATTTGTGCTGTGATTATTTGTCTCGGAGATTCAACATGCTAATGACCATTGAATTGACTCATTTGCAGGCTAATCTTTCCTTTGATGCCAGCAACTTTCACATATAAACAATTTTTGATGGATTTCTAACCCTAAACAAAATTCATATTTTGACTTTTTTTGCATCGTTTTTTCAATTTCATCCAGCCTCCAAAATTTTCAAAAATTTAACCAAATATCAAAGTGAGGACTTCAAATAACTGTTCAGGAATCCACTTAAGTTCTTAAAAGTGTGATTTTAACCATTGAATTCAAATGGGATAGCCACAATTCAATGGTAGTTTTCGAGTTTTCCTATATTCCATATTTATGAGCAAGAGTGTATGTCACTATGGCTAGTTAGTTACATACAATTACAGTTTTAGTTTGTAAGTTTGCAAAGTAACATGGTAAGGTTTCATTTTTAAACCAACCTGAAGTAGAATTTCCATTGTTGTACTTTTGCAATATCTACAACAGGTAAAGCCCATTGAAAACACAGAAACCCATAAGGGAATAAAAAGGTGAATGGACATAAGATTTGGATGGATGTTAGTGAAAAGTTGTTAGTCAAGTAAATCTATGAGATTAAAATGGAATTGCATTAGAAATTATACCTGATATTTTGACAGTAACCCTGATGGAAGACAAGTTATAGGAGTTAACCACTTTAGGATAACCCGTGTTATTACAGATCTCTTATTAATGTGCCATGTTCTTTTCAACTACCACAGCGCCCTTGTGATGTCAGTATCAGCATAATGATTTCACAGTTGGTATATTCGCAGTTTCAGCTGTGTCACTTGGAACCCTTACTTATCACACGATTACAAATCCACAATAAAGCTGTTAGATTGTTGCTCAACATTGATTATTCAGTTTGATGTTTTGAATAAATCCAAAAGTTACAATATCTAGCTATATATAATGCATGGATTATGTGTATAACTGCTATCAGTCTTAGCACTTTTACAACAAAGCAAATTCATTCACTCTCATATCCATTTGTTGGTCTGAGAGGTTATCATGTGCTGCTCTGTCTTGGCAAAAATAATATACTCAGAAACCATTCAGAATTTAAGACATAAAGGGGGGGGGGAGTTTTGCTTGGGGGCATCCTTATCACTGATTTCCAATAATGTTTATTTGATGATCGAATTCTTAGCCTCCTTGTCTCGCCTTTTCCCAATTTTTGGGGAGCAACTATCCCGCTCCCTATTTCTCGTCCTCTGGTGTGCCCATGCAACACCGCCATGTTCACTTCCAAAAAATCTCCCCATCATCCCCATTCCAGTCATCAATTCTGAACAGTTTCTTTTGCGAAGATATCATCTAACGGGCTGAAAAGCCACAAGGTGCTGCCCTCAAGGAGAAATTTCACAACAGGACACCATGGATGTTCATGATGGATGGATCAAGCAAGTGGCTCAAACAAATCAGTTTCACCTGCTCCAACTGAATCAAATTACCATACCAATGAATGCAGATTAATCAATTGTTATTCACACTTTGACAGCCCATAAGCCTGACTTGTTGGTAGCAGTTGGAATCAACACTCAAGCTTGGAGTGCCAATAGTGATGTCAGTATTGCAACACTGACATCATCTGTGCACATATTCACATGGAACATGGCACACTTATACGAGATCTGTAATAAAGGTTCATACAATCTGGTAATGGTGAGGAAGCAGTGGTAGCGAAAAAACAGTAAGGCCACACATAATTGATTCTTAGCTTCGCGGACCCGCCGACACAATAGATTACCTGCCGATGGAAAAAAAAATTTTTTTTTTGACATTATAAAAAAAAATTTTTCCCCCTTTTTTTTGTCCTACCGACCGACCCTAGAAAAAGTGCCTTGAGACGAATCCGAGAAGCTAAAGATCAATTATGTGTGGCCTAATGTGAGAATAGCTACACCCTTGTGGGTTCTTATCTGAGTATATGACCTGAGTTTTAACTCAAATATTAGTGGGGATTACAACAAGCTGAATTTCTTAAATGGTGGTTTGGTGTGTGAATTTATATTTGCAGTCTAAAAGTCACTTGGAATATTTAAGTCACTTTTTTGTGGCTGAGGCTTTTCTTATTTTTCAAGATGTTTCATCAATGTTTGGTTGCCAGTTTCCATATATTTTTTTCATCAACTACAACCCCAAAAAAAAATTAAAATTGTTAACTTGCTTCAGCAAAATTTCTTTCTTTCAATCTTAAGTTTTGCTATAATTTCGTTTCTTGGATGAAATATCAAGAAGCAAGTTTTGTCAATGCATTGTAAATGTTTTTCAGTGGTACACATCAAGATTAAGTTGACAATGTTTGCTTATGTTGACATTTTACGTCTATCTTGTGCCATGACATCATTTTTGGAGATTTTTCAATAGAAATAATAAATTTTCCCGAGCCACCTAAAAAAAGTTTCAAATAATGCTCAACTTCAAAAAATAATTTCTAATGTACCATAATACCTTAATCTTATGTCTGAGGAACATAGAAATGAGACATATGATTAGGAGGGTTGTAGTGAGGCTGTTTTTAATGAATGAATGAAGTGTGAGCTGTGCTCATTTAAATATATATGTACAGTGTATAGTAGGATGCGTTCCCAGAAAGCTTTCATCCCATATTGTCGTTGATTATGCATTCATGATGCTAAACCACAAGACCATCTTGTAATACAGGAATGATGTAAATTTTGCGATAAATTTTTGTTGCAGAAGTACTCGTTATGGCGGCGATACTTTGGAATGCCCACAAGACTATGTGGCGACTGCGCTTTGTACTTCAGGAAAGGTACCTGACTGCTACGGTGCGCAAGCCCGCCTAAAATGCTGTTATGTCTCTTCGTCTCCAAGTAAGTAGCATTATCCCATGTCTTGCCAACAGTGGCGTCCCTATGGGGGGGCATGGGGGTCATGTGCCCCCCATATTTGACCTGTGTCCCCCAGGTGCCCCCCATATGAACTTTCCAACTCTGGCTAAAATATACAATTAGTATAGTGGGTGCCCTGCCCAGAGAAGCGCGTGCCCCCCCAGGTGCCCCCCCGCTCAAGACCCCCTAGTTACCCCACTGCTTGCCAACTTTTGTCCCTCATACTGAGCTTTACCCTGGTCAGTACGGATTGAGAAAGGGAAATACAACAGAAAGAAACAGGGATATATTTAGTTCAACCAATCAAATTCCTTTGGCTAATTAGCCAGCAGGGATATATTGTCCACACGCGGGATTGAAGAAAACCACATTGAAGTCTTAAAGATAGGCAATGTTCGTTTTTTACCTTAAAGGTAGTAAGTCCGCTGACTCTATGTAAAATTTAACTGTTGTTATAGACCATAAATTGATAGATTTAAGTATAGTATACATTTCTAATCAACTGAATTGTGTATTTGCTACAATTAATTGAGTTTAATTGATTGTAAAGCCTTAAATTACTTAAGGAGAGCCCTACATTACTTGAAATTTAAACAAAGCAGGGCTTTTTCACGGCATTAAAAACTATTTGTTTACATTTTTCTAGGAAATAAACTTCTTATACTGTCAATAGAACAGCAATTAGGTAAATTTTTTCAACTTGAATGTGTTAAATATGACTGAAATCTATCCATAAACAGTCTATTAAAAATGAAAAACAATTTTTTTACATTTTTCAAGGAAATAAACTTCTTATACTGTCAATAGAACAGCAATTAGGTACATTTTTCAACTTGAATGTGTTAAATATGACTGAAATCT
Organism: Platynereis dumerilii; assembly: GCA_026936325.1. Taxonomy (NCBI): domain Eukaryota; kingdom Metazoa; phylum Annelida; class Polychaeta; order Phyllodocida; family Nereididae; genus Platynereis; species Platynereis dumerilii. The sequence goes on from JAPTHN010000013.1 coordinate 32,468,759, forward strand.
ATCCATAAACAGTCTATTAAAAATGTGGACTGTCTACCTTTAATAAACTGGCAGTAAGTGGTCCGTCGATTGTGAAGTTCTAAGCAAACTATATATTTTTTAACTATCAGGTAATCTAGCATATCAGGAGTTCTGTAGATTTCCATACTTCAAATCAAAGTTTAATTTTAATGAATGTTTTAACACCTAACTGATTTTGACAGTCATTTCATTCAATTCAGGTTGTGGATCATTTGCCATGCGTTATGGAAATAAAGGCAGACGAGTGCTGTGTCCCCATGGAATGGCTGTTACAGGCGTTTGTACCTCAAGAGACTGTGCGGACTGCGGTCGAAATGAATTCACCAGGATTCACTGCCTTGATGGTAAAGCAGTTTAAATGAACATTGGGGGAGACCATTTAATTTCCGGAGGGGATTAGAGTTTTCCTGGCCGGAAAATTATTTATTTCATGGTAATGCCAGCAGAATTTATCTAACCAAAATTGAGCAAGAAATTATTTATTTTAAAAAAACTCCAAGCCTTCCCCTTGATATTAAATATATTAAATGGTCTCCCCCTTACTGTTCCATGACTAAATTTGTATATATGTGTAGTAGATCTGTTAAAAAAGCACCTAAATTTACTTAACTCCTAAATTGAATTGAGACAAGTTCTCTCAGTTCAGTCATTCCTACACATAATGATTGCAATTTGTCTTTTGTTTCCGTTGCAGGTTTTGGACTAAAATTAACTGGCCGATGCAGATGGCTCTCAACAACGAAAGGAGTCTGGGCACGGTGTGCTTATAATGAGGTACAGTGTATGAATTTTTTTAATATTTCACTTATCCTCCTCCTGTGTTCCGAAGTTTGTTCAACCTGTAAATATACGTTGTAAGAAGTCCGTTATCTAGAGATGCCATGGACCCTTGGTCAAATGGTTAAGGTGCTCGCCTGTTAACTGTGACGTTGCAGATTCGAATGCCAGCCATGGCATGGAGGAACTGAGGAGATCCTCCATTTGTTGTCCTACAATTTCATCGAATTTTGACTAATCAATGAGTCAAAAATTGTAATATAATGTAAGGACTGGTACAGTGACCGGAGTGAGCGGTCAAGTTTGGTCTGGACACTAATAAATAAGATAAAGTTTCTCAGAAATGGAAATTTAAAAACCACTGCAGACAACCTGGGACATGTTGAGTTTCTTAAAGCTGATAAATTAGCTGTGAAGTTGCAAGTAGAGGCGCATGGATTTGAACGAACCCAAAATGGTAAAATACCAAGCCGTGATCAGGCGCCTGCAAAGTTTTGCAACAGCAGAAACCTTCTGCTACATCCAATTGGGGGGGGGGGGGGGCAGGACCTTTTACAGACTGAGTTTTACATAACCGAAGCCACTATACATCATATGTAATTTTAAGGTCAAGTACGAGGGGCGTTCAGAAAGTTCACAGATTTTTTTATATAGACATTTAGAGCTATGAATTTTTTACAGTTGAAAATTCAACAGTTTTTGAATGGATTTCCGAAATTGTGTAAAATTTGGATATCTTAAAGTCATTCTGTTGTTGTCATGGCAACAGAAAGTTCAGCTAGGTATTGGCCAAAGACGTTGCCATTATGGATGCATCAGTATCTTGACAAAAGACATACGCAAGTGATTGAAATCGTTTCAGATTAAAAACTTTTTATTTCTGAAAAGTTTAATCACACATTTTCATCTCTTTTTTGATCGTCTTCCTTTTTTCACAGATCATGACAGGCGTGGCTTCTTCAGGGAAACTTGCTGACACAGATGATGGATTTTATACAAATGTCCGGTGCTGCGTTGTGGACGAATATGAACACACACATTTCTAAAAACACATGGATTGTCTAAGAAGAAAACAGATGTCTCTTTGGAACCGTTACGAATTATTAGTACCCCTCCTCCTTCCCCAATTAGGTTACATATAGATCTTTAGTACCCCCCGTGGCCCTGAGAGTATGCTTGTTTTATGACATTTATCTTTTGTTAAAATTTCATCTCCCCCTTTAAACATAAATTATTTGAAATTCCCCCCTCATCCCGGAGCAGAACTCCCACATCCCCCCCCCCCAGTCGTAAATTCCCTTGTCACTTATTATGAAAAAAAAAGTTGTAGTACTTTAAAAAGTAATTTGTCACTTTTGCTAGTAGACCAGCATAATGTCAGTTGATTTTTAAGAGGGTCTGTGTCGCTATGTCACATTTTAAGAAGGGTTAGGTCATCGAGATGATGGTGACATGCATTGTCCGACATACACCAGAAATTGGAATTTCAAAAAATGTCAGTCAATTGGTTGCATAACCTTTTGAAAAAAAATTTCTTTTGGATTTTATTATTTTTTTAAACCTGTCATCTAAAAGTGTTATGTCATTTTGTTTTGTTTCTCTTGCTGTTATTACTGTCACTCTTTAAAATAGCTTGCGTTGTACTGATAGTTCAAAAATTATATAATCATTTACATTGTAGTACCTTGTTATTGGATGTATTGTTTTCATGATGATATAAATAAACAATTTAAAATTTCCCGCAGTTTAATGAAAAACTGTTTTGTTTCAAGTTCATTCTGTCTTTTGTGTGTTATTCGCCTGCTTTTTCCACCCATAGAATCTTGCTTTCTGCCTCATTTGCATAACCAACTCTTGGAAAGTGCAGAGCTATGCTTGCCGGTCAAGTAAATTGATTAGATTTCTCTATTTATCAATTTTGTCTAAAACTGCATCTGTATTGTTCAAGTGCTTATGTAAGAGCTAAATAAAATCTGTGTCATTTTCACTGTCATCGTCATTGTCAAATCACTAAATGTGGTAGGATAAAAGAAAATCGCTACGACAATTCCACTTGCATGGGTCAAAATTGAAAAACCTTGCAATTCTAGCCCAAAAAAAAATGTAAATGCTCGCTCTAGAAATGCCTTTTTAAGTTGGCATTGTGTAGATTCATACACCTGACCCATTGAAGTTAATGTTCCTTAAGTCCTCCAAACGATTTCGGTCATCCAAAGCCTCTTCTCCTCCAGTGCCTGAAACTATTGCCCTCATGGACTAAAGTAAGGGAAAACCAGGACTTATGTAAAGCAACATGTCACAGGAATAGCTAGGATGCACTGTTAGAAATTTCCGTAGATTTTACGGTCATATGACCGGCAGTTTTTCCTGCCAAAAGAAAACCGTAGAATATACGGGGACCTGTAGATGGTTTACACACACATGTTAAGTTCACAGCTAAAAACCGTAAAATTAAAAGGCTTTGTGCCGTGAATTGTACAAGGAAAAATGGATGTCTTTGTAGTAAACCACCTGGGTTATGTGAAATTTACAGCAATTTGATCGTAAAATTCACAGCCATTATTATTGTAAATTTTTCTGCACAGCACTGCATTTTACGGACCTTTTAAGGTAATATCAAATGTATATGTCCGTATAATTTTGATATATTACGGCCAACATGATGTAATATCCACTGCAGATTTCATGTGGAAAATACTCCCATGAAGTATGGAAATTTCACATTCCTCATTATTTTATAATCATTCACTCATTTAACAGTAGCAGAGGTGCAAACCATCCCAACAGTATGTGAGGCAGGAAATAATTGCCCATTCAATTGGTTATATAAAAGGCACATAGCATGTATGTATGTACTGCAAGGAACCAAGAGAGTCTGCGGCTTTTTCCAGGAGTGCCATTGAAAAATCCTACTCCCAATTGCAGGGACAGGCGTCAAAGAATGAAAGCTGTATGGGGTGGTTACGGTTAGTGTGCTCATCAAAACAAATAAACATGTATGCATTGGACTTCTTTATTATGGTAGAATCACAAATATATCAAATAAAAGACAGGATCATGAAAGATATCTTACTATTAATTTATAAGCTTCAATAACAAACTGTATCCAGAGTGTATTAATATAATGTTGATCTTACAATTTATATAGTCTATTAACCGATTAGCTGCTTCATGCAATAACATTATTTCACTAAAGACGGCAGCATTTCTACACAAATAAATTCTTTTGATGGAAATATTAAAGTCTGCATTATATATGCAAGAACAAATTGCCTCCAATATATTGAATATGTAGACTATAATCAACATTAAATGATACTGATTAGCTGCTTCACACAATAGCATTATTTCACAAAATAGGTGACAACATTTCCATACAACATCAAGTCTTTTGATGAACCAAATTCGATAGTGTGTCTTAAATATTGAAGTCTGCATTTTATCTGTAAAAACACATTGTTTCCAATATATTGAATTTGTAGACTATAAAAACATCAAAGGATACTTATTGGCTGCTTCACACAATAACATTATTTCACTAAATAGTTGTGAACATCTCCACAGAACATCAATTCTTCTGATGAATTTAATTCAATAAATTTGTCTTAATATTAAATAAATTTGTCTTAATATTAAATAAATGTGTCATAATATTAAAGTCAGCATTCCATATTTTTGAGAACACGCTGTATACCACATGCTGTCCAAGGTCAATACATGTTGTTCATACATGTAGACTATATGAAAAGTACCGTTTCCTCATTAGCTTGATACATATTTCAAACAATTCCATCTGATGTCACTTTTTTTATGAACATGGCTCCAGAGGACAAGAATGCAATATCCAAAGAATTATTTTTAAATTTATCTTTGTATGTTCACTCAAAACAATGCCAGCATACATTATTGTATTTGCCAAAATGACCGAGGTTATAAAAAAGTTGCCATTTCATTGACTAAGTTCAAAACTTTAGGATTAATCGTCGTGTGTTTCTTTCCTTTCACTCGCTCCGGGTTTATCTTGAAGAAACACTGAAACACAAAAATTCAAAATGTAAAAGCTTTAAAAAATTACCCATTTTGTTTGATATTCTGTTGGGTTTATTTATTATTGTTATAACTTCCACATTTTCAAGTTTGCAAAAAATAGCCAAGCAGTGACCTCTTAGCCTTAATTTATTAATTCAGAGAAGTCAGTATCACTGTCAGTTACTATAACATTTTTCCCCTCTTATGGTTTTGCTACTGAAAAATGTATTGTCACTTGATTGCCTTCAGTTACAGGCCCATCAATCACTGTACCTTTTACTGTCCAACCAAGATAGAATAATGTTACCTCTGCACAATAAATTCGAGGCTTGTTTGCACTTCTGGAGGATATACGATATTCGCGATGTAGTATTGTAGTAAGAGGCAAAAAGTCGTGCCGGAGCATCGTAGAAAGTCTTCATTTTTTCTATCACAACTCTATTGTCTACCAGCAGTGAGAAATCAGTTGCAGACATGACACCTGGAACAAAAGGAAAATGGTTAGATAACCAATAGCTGGGGAGAGGGAGGAGGATCACACAAACAACAATACAATGTCTGACTAAATCATTTTCCCAGTAACCCGATGTCAGTAACCCGATGTCGGCACCAATGTTTGCACAGATTCACAAATATCTAAGGTGTTCAAGAAATGGTTGATCAAGTCAAAATTGGTTGGGTAGAAATCATAAGGTAGTCATGGTCGCAGTGGGATAAAGCATTATGATAGATAGATAGATATGGTAAGTGCAGCCCTCTAAGCCCAGTTCTGGGCACTCACGAGGGTTGATTGATGAGATGGGAGAGAGAGCAAATGCCCTCAACATGTTATACATTTAACCCATGTGAGGCATCTTTTACTTACCCAGCATAGACACTGATACAAGGGGCCGCAACTTAACGTCTCACATAACTTACCTTTTAACGGGTTACTGGGAAAATGATTTAGTCATTATATAACATGAGGTCAGCTTAAAACATGGCTAAGCTATTTTCACAGTAACCCTGTTAAAAGTAAAGTTATGGGAATTAACCACTTTAGGATAATCCGTGTTAAGCATTGATACAATGTGGCACTGAATGACATCCAGCTCGAATTTTTGAACCCAGGCAGGCAAAGACCTTCTGGCGGGCACCTAAACCACTCAGCCAGTCAGCTACCCAAGAAATGACCAAATTTCAGGGTAGGTATAAAATCTTGCTACTGTACACTCACAAATAAAGAAACGTTCCACTTAATTTGTGCTTATAATTTGTGAGATAATTTTTTTTGGCTAAAACCAATTAAAACGTGTTGATCCTATTATAAACATGTGCTGAAAATCATTCAAGTGCGACCGTTTTTCCCTAACATTTACCTCTTACCTTGTGGGACCATTTCCGGAACATTTACCTTTTACTTTGTTTATCACAGTTGGATTTTTTTTTAAATGGCCCCATACCCAGATTACCCACATCTCACCAAAAAAATCTAGGCGTCATTTCGTATTGTGCGACAAATAGCCATAAAAAAAACGAAAAAATGGTGACATTATGCTTTATTTTTGATAGCTACAGATCACCTTCCAGATGTGGGTTTCATACAGCAAGGGAAATGACTCATGTTATTTGGCTTTGAATTATTGAGTTATTTTCAAAAATTAGTCTTCTGTTTGATATTTTGATGTGAACATAGCATTCCGAGATGCAACTGGTCATGTCATGTAAACTTTTCATAAAAGTAGTTTCACTTGCTGCAACAAATGCACAATGGTGATCTGTAGCTAAAAATGAAGCATTTTTCTGCTTTTTTAGGACACACTTCGAAATGACACCCCAATTCTTTTAGTGAGATGTTGGTATGGGCATTAAAAAAAAAACCCAAATATGATAAACAAGGTCAAAGGTAAAGAGGAAATGGTCGCACTTCAATTATTTTCACATTGATACATTTTTGTAATAGGATCACTACTGTTTAATTGGTTTTGGCCCAAAAAATCGTACAAATTATCAGCAAAAATGAAGGGGGGTGTTTGTTTTTTTGTTGAGTGTACATGTAGAAATGATACCTGTTTAATGTTTAGGGATTTTTTCGAAGGAGCCAGACTTTGTCAATGACATCTAAAAAAGGCATATTTACCATATCAAACTATCATTCGTGATACTGGCACTCCTCGTTCTTCTGCCACCTCTAGTCTGCTCAAATGTTCCTGTAAACAGAGATTACAATATTTTTTCACTTGATACAAGAGAAGGCATAATTGAAGTATTACCAGCTGGTTGGCTATGAATATCATCAAATTGTTTAGGCCTACAGCCCAAATATCAGGACCTATGATGTTTTTAGAATCACTGTCAAACATAGTTATGACATCACCAGCATTGCAGAATGAGATGCCTGATGACGTCACAAAACAGCTGCCCAAATAATGCAATTGTGATGTCATGACAATTGTTGCTCCATGGGTACATCACGGTTCTGTATTTAAATGGTCTTGTTGAAAAAAACCCTTCCAATAATATTTAAATCAGGTGAAATAATTAACTACCCATTCGAGCACTACATAACAATATCCTGATTGTGACCCTGATTCGAGCGGTTTTGTCATGTTGTTATATTTCAATACTGCAGTGGCATAGCCAGATAATTTCCTGGAGTGGGGCAAGTGGTGTTTCATCATCATGCTGAAAGGCACAAGAAACTGAACAAAATGCAGAAATTTGTTGGATCATAATATATAGCATCTGCAAAGTAATCAAGAATTGCCAAATGATAATTATCAGTCTTCACAGGGGAGGGGAGGACAAGGATGGCTGGGGGGGATGGGCTTGCCTCCCTTTCGACTACCCAACCCCCGCCCTGCCCCCCCCCCAGTTTAAGTCAAAAGTGTCACTTTAAAACTTTTTCCTGCCATTACAAAAATGTGAAGTCATCATGAAGCAACCATGACAACACATTGACATTGTTTGGGCTCTTGTTTGATTTTGACATCTGGCAGCTGCAATGCCGTTGACGTCTTAACCATTGCTTAAGAATATCTTTTGGAGAGACGAGAGGGAGAGATGAGAGGGAGAGATGAGAGGGAGAGACGAGAGGCAGAGACGAGAGGGAGAGACGAGAGGCAGAGACGAGAGGCAGAGACGAGAGGCAGAGACGAGAGGGAGAGTCGAGAGGGAGAGATGAGAGGGAGAGGAGAGGGAGAGGAGAGGGGGAGAGAGAGAGAGAGAGAGAGAGAGAGAGAGAGAGAGAGAGAGAGAGAGAGAGGGGAGAGGGGGAGTGGAGAAGGGGAGAAGGGAGGGATTGAGAGGGGAGAGGGAGAGAGGAGAGAAAGAGGAAGATGGAGAGAGGAGAGGAGAGAGGAGAGGAGAGGGAGAGAGGAGAGGGATTGAGGAGATGGAGAGAGGAGAGAAGAGAGGTAGACCAACCAGCAACGAAATCTTATCCCATTCATATTCTTTGTTGTTCACTTATCTCAAGTTTGACTGAGTGATTGTCTCGCGGCTTAAGTGCGTCATTCAATATGGTATCAGGAATTTGTTTATTACATCTAAAGCACCCGGGTGATAAATAACATATTTCCTCTCTTGTGGTTAATAACCTATACCTATTTCAAAATGGCTCTACGGCAACAGAAAGGCAGGGGAAATAAAGAAGGAAAGGAGAGGAGAGGGTGGGGGCCGGGGGGAAAGGGAATAAGGAGGGACTGGTGCAGAGGGGAAAGGGGATAGGATTGGGAGTGGTTGAAGGGCAGTGGGTTGTGGATCGAGAGGTAGACAGATGCCAGAGGGGAGATTGATGAGGCAGCATTCAAGACTGTTCTTAAAAACATTGCATGTCCATATTTATAACTTCGTAAATTAAGCGAGGAGAATTTGGAAGTTACACTGTCACAAAACTACATTTTAAAATTAATACAAATATATGTGAAATAATGCAAACCTCACCGATTAGTTGGAGAGTCATGGGCTATATTTCATTAAATTGGCATGAATTTACTGTTGGGATCAATGTGCCACTGACCTTGGAAGAGTTGACAGCTTGAAAGACCTGAAGACACAATCATGGAAGACCTATCCATGAATTTCACGACTTGTTCATCAACTGGTGTTGCACAAGACGCATGTACTTCATCGGCCTCTGTCTTGAATCTGAAAATTGACATCACTCTTTAATTGCTTATGCTTAAAAGTTTAGCCTCTCCCCACCCTATATGAAGGCAGGAAAGAGGAGATTGAAGGAAAACAGAAAGAGGATTTAGGGACATCAGACTGTGATAGAAAAGAGGGAGAAGTTTGTAAGTGAAGGAGGTGGGAGAAGAAAAGAAGGAAAAGAGGAAAGAAGGAAGGGAAAATGAGAGAAGAGGGGGATGAAGGAATAAGAGAAAGATTGAGATTCACCAGTGAGCAACCAAGATTATTTCAAAATTGTTGGACTTACAGTAGGCGACGTCAAGTGCTTACAGAATTGGACTGAAATGTTCCTTGTGAGTCATAAGGAATGTATGAGTTCATAGCCTATACTTGCAATGGTATGAAAATGTGTCATCAGCTGCATATCAATGAGGTCACAAGTTACTCAATGACTTATTGCCAGTTCATTTCAATGTAATCTAGAGGGCCTGTTATGAGGTCATTAGCAGCTGAATTTAAGTACACGTCAATCATCTTCTGTAACTGAGAGGTGAGAAAAACAAAAATGGAAAGGAGGAAAGAGGGAAAGAGTGACAGGTGGTAGGAGAGAAAGTGGGCAGGAGGGGTAGAAAGAGAGGGAATAGGGAAAAGGAAGGAGAGAGCAGATAGGGAATAGGGGATGAAACAGGGAAGAGAAGTGGGGAGGGAGAGAGGAGAGGGAGAGAGGACAGGGAGAGAGGAGAGGGAGACAGGAGAGGGAGACAGGAGAGGGAGACAGGAGAGGGAGACAGGAGAGGGAGACAGGATAGGGAGACAGGAGAGGGAGACAGGAGAGGGAGACAGGAGAGGGATAGGAGGAGAGAGGACAGGGCATAGAGGACAGGGGAGACAGGAGAGGGAGACAGGAGAGGGATAGGAGGAGAGAGGACAGGGCATAGAGGACAGGAGAGGATAGGGATGCTAGGGTAGGGGTGCAGGATAGGGGAGATAGGATAGGGGAGAAAGGATAGGGGAGATAGGGGGAGGGAGAGGCGCAGGGAGAGGGGGAGAGGAGAGGGAGAGAGATTTGCCAGACAGCAACCAAGGTTATTTCAGAATTGTTGGACGTAAAGAAGGAAAAGAGGAAGAAGGGAAAGGGCATTGAGAGGAGAGGGGAAGATGGAGAATGAGGGGAGGACAGGGGAGATAGCATAGGGCACATAGGATAGGGTGAAGGCAGAGGGCACATAGGATAGGGTGAAGGCAGAGGGCAATGGAGAGAAGCCAAGATTGACCAGTGAGAGTGACGGACAATAGGAGGGAGGGGGCGATGCTAGTGGGGAGATTGACTTCCTGCAATCAAGGTTATTTTTTAACCAGAACCGCAAGCGGTTTAAACGCTTGCCTGTCAATGTGAAATCTATCAATGTGTGCCAGATTATCACCCACAGGCCAATACCTGTAATTTCATAACTCTAAGCGACATATTACGGCTACAATGGGCAGTAAGAAATATTGCTGCCAAAATTACCACAATCTTGGATTTATTGACACGTTCCTTATCCATGCCCACAGGCCAATAACGGTATCTACTTTCAAAACTCTAAGCAAAGTAGCAAGGTCACAATGGGTAGTTCAAGGATATCAGCCATTCTAAAGTGAACATTTTCGTGGCCATCTTGAATTTCTCAACATGTTCCTGATTCATACCCACAGGCCAATACCTGTACCAAATTTCATAACTCTAAGCGAAATATTGAGATCACAATGGGCAGTTCAAGAAATGAAGAAAGATTGCTGACAAAATGGCTGCCATCTTGGATGTTCCCGATCAATACCCACAGGCCAATACATGTACCAAATTTTATAACTCTAAGTGAAATATTAAGGTCACAATGGGCAATTCAAGAAATGAAAGATGGCTGAAAAATTGGCCACCATCTTAGATATTTCAGCATGTTCCTGATCAATACCCAGAGGCCAATACCTGCACCAACTTTCATAACTGTAAGTGAAATACTAAGTTCACAATGGCCAGTTCAAGAATGAAGAAAGATGGCTGTCAGAATGGCCACCACAAAAGTCAGCCATCTTGGATTTCTCAACATGTTCCCGATCAATGCCCACAGGCCAATACCTGTACCAAATTTCATAACTGTAAATGAAATATTAAGGTTAGAGTCATTCTCACGTGGTCATCGGCTCACTCGAGCTGGCTCTGCCAGTGAGCCTCTGACTCTGTTGACACTTTTTCATGTGGTTTTAGTCAAATTAAGAACTGCCACGCCCTGGCACCTCAGCCAATCAGTAGGCAGATTACAAATCAGTGACTTGACATGCCTGAATTCATTGCAAGCAATGAACAATGAAAACAAAACAAACAAACTGAAAACAAGAAACTGTCACTTGAAAGCTACACAAACTGTGAAATGTGTGCAGAGTCTAAAAACAAATACTAAAAACTGTGAAGAGTTCAGATGTCAACCATGATCATGCAGCCATGTAATTGATTGTGTCTGATTGGCTGTTGAGTTTCGTCTCAAGAAAGATTCATGGGCAGTGATTGACTTGGTCCAAGTTTTATTTGTTCAGAACGCATTTCTGAGCAAACATCACTACTAAGGTGTTTTTTTTTGGGGGGGGGGGGCAACAATTACATTTTTAAAAATACAATATGTATCTTTGGCAACCAGGCTGCCCAAATATGATGATTTCATATCGAATTTTTTGTCAAAAGAGACAACTCAAATTATAACTGTGCAAAATATGGGAACTCACAAGTTAGGATTCGTCAAACCACCTGTCAATCATTTCATTATCCTGTTGTGGATTGGTTGACACCCATGCCTGCAGTGGCCAGTGATTGACTTGGAAATCATCCGACTATGGAATATATTATTCTATCAAGTGCATGACCATGATATGAGCAACTCAGACCGCATTTAGGCCTATATATGTGTGAAAATATGCAAGTTAACATAAGTCCAAATACGCTCTAAATTATGACACTCCCACATTATGCCATTAGGCTAACTGCTTCACATGTAAATTACAATACAGGTGGATAGACTGGTGGACTGACGAAAAAGATAGACACATAATAAGATAGAAATATTTTAATAATAGATAGGTACTGGTACTCTTGTAAGCCAAGTGTTTTGCTTCCTGAATAGACATATAGATAAATAGATAGATAGATAGATAGATAGATAGATAGATAGATAGGCAGATAGATAGATAGATAGATAGATAGATAGATAGATAGATAGATAGATAGATAGATAGACAGATAAACAGATAAATAGGTATATGAAATATCAATTCAATGAAGTATGGCCATATGACACAACTTGAGCTTTTCACCTCCATGAATAAAAGAAATTGCATAGACATTGTTTTGGTTGTCAAAATTCACAGCAACTTTTAAAACAGCTTTCTGCCATGCGTCACATAGAGCCAAACAAACAGATCAAAGATGACAGTTTACAGTTATCAACAGTATGCAAAGTCTGGAATGACATAACCTGGCTTGGGCTATAACAGCCTCTCTGATTGTGCGACCACTTTCCTTCGCATCCAATCAACTAGAAGGTTCAAAACCACACTAATTGCAGCCATCCAGGTCAGAGGCTCACTGGCAGAGCCAGCTCGGGAAGTGAGCCGATGACTACGGGAGAATGGGTTAGAGTGGGCAGTTAAAGAATGAAGATGGCTGCCATAATAGCCACCACAAAATGGCTGCCATCTTGGATTTCTCAACATGCTCCCGATACATACCCACAGGCCCATACCTGTACCAAATTTCATAACTGCATGTGAAATCATAAGGTCACAATGGGCAGTTAAGAATGAAGAAAGATGGCTGCCAAAATGACCGCCACAAAATGGCAGCCATCTTGGATTTCTCTACATGTTCCCAATCCACACCTATAGCCCCATACCTTCACCAAATTTCATATTCATGCCATAAGCGGAAAACTAAGGTCACAAATGGACACTTACACAAACCTTAACCAGGACAACGCCGACGATGCCGAAGATCGAGTGACCACAATAGCTCTTCATTTTCAAAGAAAATAGATGAGCTGAAAACCATTGGATATCCATAATTATAGCTTTGCAAAATAAGCCATGGGAATTTAGAAGTTAAACTGTTGCAAAACATGCAATTACATTTGGAAATTAATGCAATAATTATGTGAAATATTGCAAACCCCAGTGATTACTAACAAATTACTTTGCTATATTTCACTAGATGAGGGCAGACATAGTATATAACTATGAGTGAGTTTTTGAGCATTAATTATTTGGAGGAAAGGAGAGCAGACATAAAAATGTTGTTGTGCCACTAACCTTGGAAGAGTTGACAGCTTCAAAGACCTGAAGAAACACAATCATGAAAGGCCTCTCCATGAACTAGCATTGCACAATTAACACACACATGTACTTCATCCAATCAGCCTCTGTCTTGAATCTGAAAATTAGACAACACTCTTTAACTTGTATAGGCTTAGAAGCTTCTTGTTGATAGTTTGCTATTGAGTTGATTGCCTTCGGTGCTTAAGTCTTAAGTCTGCAAACATGACCAATGAAACCCAGACCAAAGTCCTTAAGTGACACTTTCACTGCAAAGCTATTTTAAAATCATATTGATAGTTGTGTAAAATGTAATCACATGTAAAACGTAAAATAATGACAAATAAATTCTTTAAATAAATAATAAATGGTGCGAGAAATACAATAAAATCATAATATTTTTACATAATAGGCCTATTAATATTCAAACATTGTAGACAATTTAGAATGTAGCATTTGGGTTATTCGAGTCTACAGGGTGATGATAATTTATTCATACTGATTAATAAATGAGTCCGTTAAGGAGGGGGTGGATGGATGATTGGGGATTTACGACATGTATTTATGCACTTGGTAGGCTAATTAGGACAGGGGAGGCCACGGCAATGAGGCGAAGGATGATTGCAACAGCCGTCCAACATAGGCCAGGGTGACCCCGCAAGAGCTGGATTCGAACCCTGGACCAAGTGATTGGCAGCCCAGCACGTTACCCTGGACCAAGTGATTGGCAGCCCAGCATGTTACCACTAGACAAACCCTCCCCCTCGTTAAGGAGGGGGAGGATTAGCTCAGTGGTAGAGTGTTGGGCTGGCAATCAATGGGTCCAGGGTTCAACTTCAGCTCTTGCAGAGCCACTTGTCCTACTCCTGTGCTAATTAACCTATCAAGACTAGTGCATAAATAGAGGACGTAAAGCCCCATTCATCCTCTTCAAGGAATATCTGTCAAAAAAATATTGTGGGTTGTGGAACCATACATAGACGTACCGGGCTCGCAATTTTTTGGGGGCGGGGCGAGCGACATTTGCCCGAATTTAAAGATTTAAATTTAATGCAATTTTTAATGAAATTACCTGGAAACTATTAATTTTCGATATTTTAATTTAATCATCTGCCCAAATTTTTTAGCCCTTTTACCCGAATCTTACTTTTTCCCAAACTTTTGGGGGGTAATCGCCCCCCTGCCCCCCCTTCCGGTACGGCTATGGAACCATAACATTTTATTACTTCAATACAACCATTACAGTAGTTATTAAATAATAGGCAATTAGATATAATTTAGCATTATCATGCATGCTAAATGAAGAAATCTTACCTTGCTTATAAATGTGTCTCATCAGTCCTGCTTCAAGAGATTAAATGACTGCTCTTAAGTTTAAAGACCTTAAGGCATTGCCAATAAAGCTTCTTTAAGGGCACAGAAAACAAAAACAAGGCTAAGTCTTCAGTTACAGTTTTTAAACCGTGAATTCATAAAAGACGTTATAATAACAACAAGAAAGCTGTAATTTCTACAGTTTCATGATCACGGTCGTTTGACCGTATAAATTACGGAATAAAACCGTTGATTGTACTGAAATTTCTAACAGTGTGGATTATGCTGTCCATTTTGGTTTCATGTTCATACTAGTGAACCCATGCTTTCACAAGTCCTTATGTAGTCAGGGAAACACACCTTTGCTTCCTGAATTTCCCTCGCCAAATCTGGCATGCAGGAGTACTTTCCTCCATGGGTTCAGTGTAAGAATACACACATTTGGTTGTCTTGAAAACATATTTAGAAGCTATTTCTTGTGTCAAATATTGTCTACCTCACTAATACAAGTGCCAGAGAGAAGTCTCTCACAGTCACAATTTCTTGGCTTTCTTGGTTTCAGTATTACATGCCCCAGGCAGCTGAACTTTCAGTTTCCATGGCAACCACTGAATGACTTAAAAATGTCCAAATTTTCCCAAATTTTGGAAATCCATTTCAAAAATACTGAATTTTATCGTGTGAAAAATGCATAGTTCTAGATTGAAAATAAGTGTCCATATGAAATAAAGCCTCGAACTTTCTGAATACCCCTCGTATGCCTAAGTTTACAGTGCTTGACAATGATAATTGATTAGGGCAATGACTTAATAGTGAAATTTTTCAATATGCATCCCTGAATCAAGAGTAAATATCAGTTATTTGCAGATTACTCAGCTGTATGAACATTTTTGTCCACGACTGTATTCCTTGTCTCTATGAGCAATAATTATTGAGATACAGTATTCCCTTGACTCCGAAATTGATGAAAAGGAGCAAGAACTCTTTTTGACCAATAGTTTTGATTCCTTGTGACAAATATGATCCCCGAAACTCCCTCGAGTACACTATGTCTTTCCTCAACAATATTTCAGAAGTCAAACAATGGTAAAATGTGGTCTGCATCTTGTGTTGAGAAGCATCAAACTTACACTCTTAACACTAATGGTTCTTGAAGGGAAATATAAAGAACCCACAGTGGAAAAGAGGTTCTGCATTTTTTTAAGGGTTCTACTGAATTGAAAAGGTTCAATACTTCTTTGGAAGGCCCTATAATAGGACTCTCTATCCTCCCAACTTGAGAGAAAGGGTTTCCATTATGGAAGTTTAGGGCAGCTGAATTACCTAATGTTTTTGTTTGCTGTTGGAACCTTTTTAAAAGTTGAATAAAGAACCTTTAGGGTTCCTTTATCTATACCAGCTTATAGAACCTTTAAAGGTACCAAATGAAACCTTTTTGTCAAGAGTGCAGTACCAGATATAAGGAAACACTAATGTGCATGTAATTATTGTGTTTAAACATTTATTCATGACATAAATGCAAAAAGTCATTTTCAGTGTGATGTTAATGCCAGGGTGACGTCAATGACAATTTGGCTAAAAATCTATATAGGGTCTGGGCATGAGTACAGTGCGGGACAGGTCATATGTGCATGCAGCAGACTAATAACCAACAAAAGAATGTTCCACCGTGATTTTGGTCTTAATATATATAAAGGCAAAATATTACAGGAAGGCGTTTGTTAATGACAAATTCAGATAGAACAACCAACCAGATATACCAGAATATTTTCTACCAAGATTACAGTATGAGTTTCTTCAGAAAGATGACAAAACGTAGCAAATGAAGTTCATGTGATTGGTTGAGGCACAGATTAACTAAACATAAATCTAATTTGAATACATTAAAAATCTGCATTAAAGACACTGACGTGTCTGGACTGGTTCTGACTGTTAAGCTGCTCACCGAGGCAGAATGTTAATTTTTCATTGCTTGCTACATCTAGCTAACGGATTCGGAGCGTGTTTTATTGATTATGGCCCGATTGATCAGGCAAACTGAAACTGCCACGTGGATACTTAGAAAACAAGCCTGAGAAACTCATATTAAATGAATTTGCTGTAGTGCAGAGTTGCAGACAATGTACTAAGCTTCTAGGGTACTTAGACAACATCAGACACTACATCTGATCTTGCAGAATGTACACATGTCATTTGCATTTTCATAAAAAAAACTAATCTGGTGTGATGTTAATGATGCAATATTGGAGAGTGACTGGAGACATTGACACAACAACCTCCTGCCCCTATATACAGAACATTATTTCAGACACTAGTGCAGGGGCGGACTGGCCTATGTGGCAGAGTGGCAGCTGCCACGGGCCCAACCACTCATGGGGGCCCATGAGAGATGCCAAAAAATAAAAAATTAAGAAAAAAATCGAAATGTCGATCTTTGTGACCGAGTTTGTGACTGTGTGATCAAGAAACTTTAGATAAAGGGCCTCAATGTGAGCGGGCCCTACGTAGAAATGGGCCCCTTCACCTTTGCATAAATGGAGTTGTACAACAAATAGGAATGTTGGGGCCCATCGACTTCTTTTGCCACGGGCCCGAAATGTCGCCAGTCCGCCCCAGCACTAGTGACTAGATTTTAGGAGGGTAATGGTCAAGTTTCCATGTGATAATATCCTGTACCAGTCTTTGTAAGGGGATTTTTCCAGGAAAAATGCTGGTGGAGACAAGCCATTTTAAGCAGGGTTGGCCCCTTCAATGCCATTTTTTGTAGGGATAGAACTTGTCCACCACATTATATTATGTGTCATGATTTTTGCCCATACCCTATAGTTGATGACATGTGAAAACAAAAAGTGCTGCATATATCACCCTGACAATATGATTTAATGTTAAACACTGGAAACAAGAACTTCAGGTTCAGCTAATTTTGACCCATCTATGGTAGGATGGTCCAAAAAACACTTTCTTTGCAATTTCTCTGATTTGAATCTTGCATTATGACCTTATACAGATAGAAGGTATTGTGTAAAAATTTCAGCAAAATCAATTAATATTTAGAGGTGGCACAAAGCTGTTGAGGTTTAACATGCCTTTTTTTTTCAGTATGTCCAGGATGCCCAATCCAGTCCTGATATTCTTTCTGACTTACAATTTTTCGTAGCAGGCTAGCATAGATATTACATACCGTAATATGGAGTGAATCGGGACACTAGGGTGAATCGAGACAGAACAGGGAAACATTTTATTTTCTAAAAAAACTGTAATTTCTACTCGCCTTAGGAATTTGATTTTTGGCACATCTATAGAACACATACCAGCGCATATTGTGATAGAATTTTGTACTTCTGACTACAGGCAGTGAGGAACTGTAGCAACTTAAACGTCGCCCTGCACAAATGACATTTTTACAAGCCAGTTAAGACTTTGCATGTAATACATAAAGCATAAATACTAGATCCACCAAACTTGCGTCAAACTTTCAAATCGGATTAAAATGGTCTTAGAGGACTAGGGTGGGCTGAAAAAAACTTTTTTTGGAATTTCAATATGCCAGTGGTATAGAAACTTGGCTATGGTCAAAAAATGAAAATTTGTGCAAAAAAAATTTTGTGGCATGCGACTTGTGCCGGGCCACTCCGGCTTTTATGAAAATGCATATTTTCAGCCATTTCGCATGCCTTTTTCGACCATTTTCTTGGCCTGAGTCAGCTTCCTTGGTTTCAGAAGGCTCAATGGCATACTTAAATCTTCCTTGAAGGCCATTATGGATATGAAATGCCATAAACAGGTCCCTGATGTTTAAGATATAGCCATTTCTGGGTAAATGTTAGGAATCAGAATTTGGCTTTTTTTGCTAAAAATTGCCTGAAAAAATTGAAAATATCGAAATTGACTGCACAAAAAATGATTCCAAGTGAATTGTAATTACGCCCTGTCCTCCCTAATGCCCTGAAAAATACTTCCAGCGCATTACCTGCATCAATTTGTGGTTTCAGTTTCCAGAATATGGGCAATTCCGTAAAGTCAGATTAACAGATTTGACACTTCAGCAGCTTGTGTAGCCCTACCATTGCACCTCAGTTATTTCATTGTTAAATAGGGATGAGGCCAGGTAATAGGGGTATCAGACAAGCCATCAACCAAAGCTCCAAGTGCAATAGCAGCTGAGCTACAGGGCAAAATGTCATCTTGTTGGATGTACTCACGCGGCGTCACGCGTTGTACGTTACGACACGATAACATTTTGCCATGTATCTCAGCTCCTATAGCACTTGGAGCTTTGGTTGATGGATTGTCTGATACCCCTATTACCTGGCCTCATCCCATTTAACAATGAAATAACTGAGGTGCAATGGTAGGGCTACACAAGCTGCTGAAGTGTCAAATCTGTAAATCTGACTTTACGGAATTGCCCATATTCTGGAAACTGAAACCACAAATTGATGCAGGTAATGCGCTGGAAGTGTTTTTCAGGGCATTAGGGAGGACAGGGCGTAATTACAATTCACTTGGAATCATTTTTTGTGCAGTCAATTTCGATATTTTCAATTTTTTCAGGCAATTTTTAGCAAAAAAAGCCAAATTCTGATTCCTAACATTTACCCAGAAATGGCTATATCTTAAACATCAGGGACCTGTTGATGGCATTTCATATCCATAATGGCCTTCAAGGAAGATTTAAGTATGCCATTGAGCCTTCTGAAACCAAGGAAGCTGACTCAGGCCTAGAAAATGGTCTAAAAAGGCATGCAAAATGGCTGAAAATATGCATTTTTATAAAAGCCGGAGTGGCCCGGCACAAGTCGCATGCCACAAAATTTTTTTTGCACAAATTTTCATTTTTTGGCCATAGCCAACTTTCTATACCACTGGCATATTGGAATTCCAAAAAAAGTTTTTTTCAGCCCACCCTATTAGAGGACCATGATTATAGACTGGCAATGGGATTGTGTTTGTTTGATCATGGGTACAGATCCAGGTCTATGGCAAAATTTTGGGATTGAACAAAATAACCCAACTTATTTACATTTGAGTGTGCTGGCGTGGCTTTTTCATGAATGATATTGAACTTGGCATTGTTTATAGTGGATTTAGTCCAGAATTATGAATCACAAGCAAAATTTGAAGAAAAGTACAGTTTTCAAATGTTTTCTGTCATTTATCATATTTCTATAAATTTGCATATTATGAATGAAATTGATTTCAGGTTTTCTTCAAAAATATTGTTTTGCATATTGAACGTATTTTCTAATGTTTATTCACAAGTAGCAATAACTCAAAGCAGCCGTACAAAGGACTGATTTAGTCTGTCAATATGAATTACCTTGTTATCTCTGGGCACAAAGGACTGATTTAGTCTGTCAATATGAATTACCTTGTTATCTCTGGGCACAAAGGACTGATTTAGTCTGTCAATATGAATAACCTTGTTATCTATGGGCACAAAGGACTGATTTAGTCTGTCAATATGAATTACCTTGTTATCTATGGGCACAAAGGAGTCTAAAAGGACTGATTTAGTCTGTCAGTCAACATCTGTGTTTGCATATTTCCAGAACATCAGTTAGCAACAATGATTACTTCTCCTCTTCTGATTTTGATTGCAACCCATAGCCTCAATGCAGATGCAGAAATGTCAAATGCCAAATTCTACACTACTAAAAATTTCACCTGTGCTTCAACTGCGCTCCAGTCGGAAGTTTTTGGGTCATTTTCACAACGGAGCTGTTCCATGTTTAGCACTCAATCAGACAAGCTGTGCGTTGGATTTGGTTATTCTGATTCCAAGTGCGAGTTATGCTACATTTGCACGCAGTCTACAAATTTGCAACTTGACTCAGGTTTTGCTCTCTATGCAGAATATTCAACCAGAACTACTGAATTTCAGAAAGGTAAGAAATTAAATTTTATGAATGGTGGTCAGATAGACCTCTATTGTTTTATCAAAATTATATATTATTTATCGATTATGACTAAAAATGGTACATGGTATGTCCTACACTCGTATAGTTAATGCAAACTCAGGCTGCATAAAATTTTGAAATTTCCTTAAAAACAGAGATTGCTGAAATATTCCATTTTTAAGAACAAGGGTATGAAAAGTGCTCACTGATCTCTTCTGACAAGGCAGATTACATATTGGAAGTCTCATCATGTTGTTATCAAATCTCATGACATCAGACTATTTACAGATTTGTTGATCCCATCCCAATGGATTCCATATCTGGAGGAGTCATCCCTACCTCTCTTTTACTATTTATGTCTCATGGTGATAATTTGCTTTCAGATTTGTTGGTCCATGTCCAATGGATTCCATATCTGGATGAGTCATCCCTGTCTCTCTTTTACTATTTATTTCTCATGATGATAATTTTGTTCCAGATTTGTTGATCCATGTCCAATTGATTCAATATCTGGAGGAGTCATCCCTACCTCTCTTTTACTATTTATGTCTCATGATGATAATTTGTTTCCAGATTTGTTGATCCATGTCCAAATGGATTCCATATCTGGAGGAGTCATCCCTACCTCTCTTTTACTATTGATGTCTCATGATGATAATTTGCTTTCAGATTTGTTGATGCATGTCCCAATGGATTCCATATCTGGAGGAGTCATCCCTTCCTCTCTTTTACTATTGATGTCTCATGATGATAATTTGCTTTCAGATTTGTTGATCCTGGTCCCAATGGATTCAATATCTGGAGGAGTCATCCCTACCTCTCTTTTACTATTTATGTCTCATGATGATAATTTGCTTTCAGATTTGTTGATCCATGTCCAGTGGATTCCATATCTGGAGGAGTCATCCCTTCCTCTCTTTTACTATTTATGTCTCATGATGACAATTTGCTTTCATATTTCTTGATCCATGTCCAATGGATTCCATATCTGGAGGAGTCATCCCTACCTCTCTTTTACTATTTATGTCTCATGATGATAATTTGCTTTCAGATTTGTTGATCCTTGTCCCAATGGATTCAATATCTGGAGGAGTCATCCCTACCTCTCTTTTACTATTTATGTCTCATGATGATAATTTGCTTTCAGATTTGTTGATCCATGTCCAGTGGATTCCATATCTGGAGGAGTCATCCCTTCCTCTCTTTTACTATTTATGTCTCATGATGACAATTTGCTTTCATATTTCTTGATCCATGTCCAGTGGATTCAATATCCGGAGGAGTCATCCCTACCTTTCTTTTACTATTTATGTCTCATGATGATAATTTGTTTCCAAAATTGTTGATCCATGTCCAATGGATTCAATATCCGGAGGAGTCATCCCTACCTTTCTTTTACTATTTATGTCTCATGATGATAATTTGCTTTCAGATTTGTTGATCCGCATCCCAATGGATTCCATATCTGGAGGAGTCATCCCTACCTCTCTTTTACTATTGATGTCTCATGATGATAATTTGCTTTCAGATTTGTTGATCCTTGTCCCAATGGATTCAATATCTGGAGGAGTCATCCCTACCTCTCTTTTACTATTTATGTCTCATGATGATAATTTGTTTCCAGATTTGTTGATCCATGTGCCAATTGATTCCATATCTGGAGGAGTCATCCCTACCCCTCTTTAACTATTTGTGTCTCATGATGATAATTTGCTTTCAGATTTGTTGATCCTTGTCCCAATGGATTCCATATCTTGAGGAGTCATCCCAATCTCTCTTTTACTATTTATTTCTCATGATGATAATTTGTTTCCAGATTTGTTGATGCTTGTCCCAATGGATTCCATATCTGGAGGAGTCATCCCAACCTCTCTTTCACTATTTATGTCTCATGATGATAATTTGTTTTCAGATTTGTTGATCCATTATAATACAGTAGATATCCATTTCAGCCATATTGTAATAAGTCACACATCCTGGTCATATCGATCGACCAACTTAAATGGCCCAGTCTCAGTATAAGACACTTAAATAGCCGTCTAACAATCCTGTTCAAAATAATACATGGACATTTAAACATCACTGGCCCACCATACCTAAAAAGCCTATCTCATCATCATAACACCAGATATAAAAAAGAACATAGCATCGTCATTCTAGATTCCGCCACAAACTACCATGGAAATTCTTTCTATCACAGAACAGTCAGAGACTGGAATAATCTTCCACACTCTATATTTTCTGCCAGCAGCCTAAATTCATTCAAAGATAAACTAAACAAACACCACAAATAGTATACATGTTGATCGGTTTTTATCCAGCACTATATTATACTTGCACTTCTTATATCTGAACTATTATCACTCTCATTCTTTTCTCTAGCAGATCCAGACCTTTTAAGAGGTAATGCTCAGCCAATTGAGCGTCTCAAGTATATCAGGCAGATGCAGATGCATATAGTCATGATATGATAATGCCGCAGCATAGAAGGACTTGTAAATATTCGATTGGTTGACAATATTCATAGGTAAGCTTTATTTTTTTGCGAATTTTTTTGTGGAATTTTTTGAAAATTTTATTTTTTTGGAAAACATTTTTTTTGGGGATTTTTTTTTTCATTTTTTTCTTTGGCAGAATTTGTTTTCTCGTAAAATAAAAAAAATTTTCCGGAAAATTTTCTCGGAAAAATTTGGAATTTTTATTTTTATTTGAAAAAAATTTTTTTTTGGGTCACTCCACAATAACTAAGACAAAACTGTCACTGGTGTTACAGTATCAGTGAAGAAACACAATTGACTCAAAGTTGAACTAGTGACTAAATTAATATTTGTTTGAAATACTTCCCATTAAAATAAGAATTGCATTGGATTTTCGACCACCATTGATCACTGGTGTTACCATTGGACTGGTGTTAATCATTTTTGAGTAACACCAGTGACAGAAACATGAGTGACAATTTGGAACAAAAAACCAATTGCTCCCACAGTGATACATTGATTTGGAAAGGTGTTGCCAGAGGTTGATTTCTGTAAACAGGACGTGTCCTGTGACTGGGGCAGTTTTTGAAAATTCTAGAATAATTGACCATTTTTTAGGGTAACACCAGTGACACCGAAAAAGAATACTCTTAATTTCAGCACACTGTGAAGCCACCCTGCGTGCTAAAAACGTATAAATGCCAAAATCTGCAGTTATCATGGATGCCTGTCCATCAGAAGATGCCTTCTGGTACATTTGACCTAAGATAGAAGGGAGTGGTCCTTTTAAAATAGCCATGCTTTATTTAGCGAATAACACCAGTGACATGTTTTCTGGTGACGAGGCCATTTTGTTTTCCACTGTATACTCAGGAGAGGAAAAATTCAGTTGGTCTTGTGAAATAAGTAATTAAGTATATGGATATATTCCCATTTACAGTCCTTGTCATACTTACGTGGAATCTCAAGTTTTTTTTCTATGCTGTTGAACTGTGACGTCAGAGATGACTCCATTCTAGCATTGCAATATATGTAAATTAACTACCAGCTGTGATGTCATTTGAAACTGGGTCAGATTCCCCAGCTATTAGCAAATGTTGATCCTCCTGAACTGAGCGTAACAGTTTCAACACAGTGTCAGAGTAAGAGTTATATCAGGGATAGCCCCTACAACTACATCATCACAGATTGATAACCAATGGGCTGACAGTGGACTGTGCATCACAGTTCAAACATTGATATATTGAAGGAAGCATTACATTTGTGATCCCAATGATTTATCACAGCAATCACCAGTCTAATCCTACCAAACGGCAGCGTTGTGAACTTTCACAGTAGACAACTGTTATAATCCCCACAGAGTTGTTTGATTAATCTACAAACTTGCTAACTTACAACTTTAAACTTTGATGGAAGTTGGTATAAACAGAAGGCTTTGACAATTTGTTTGTAAACACATGGCTTATGTTATGTATATTTGTTCTGTCAGCCCATTGGCTGAGAGGCTGTGATGTCAAACTTACATGGGTTTTCCCAGACCCAAATTTAAGTCTGACACTGAGTTGAAACTGTGATGCTCAGTTTGGTGGATTCGCGTTGGTTGGAAGCTGGGGAATCCGACCCAGTTTGAAATGACATCACAGCTTGTCTTTAATTTACATATATTGCAATGCTAGAATAGAGTCATCTCTGACATCACAGTTCAACAGCATAGAAAAAAACTTGAGATTCCACGTAAGTATGACAAGGACTGTAACAATAAAAATAACTTCTTTTAAAAGAGAAGGAAGGCACATGATTAGAAAGAAAATCATAATTTTATGATTTTACTGCGAACAGCTCGAGTGACACAAACTTTTTTTTTTGGAAATTTTTTTTTTTTTGGTGGAATATCAAACAGAAGAAGAAGAAGAAGGTAGTCACATTGTAGTCACGTGTGAAGAGAAGCAAGTGCCAGGATCATATTATGGGATGTCTGAATCAAAATTTTTGATTGAACCATCTTGATTACTCCATTCACATGTTAGCCATAAGGGACGAGACACCTCGCTTCGCTCAGTGAGCCGGTGGCCCTGTCCCGTCTATAAATAGGCCGCTCTCATTTAATACAGGACACACTTTTAGAGCTCACTTTTAGACTCTGTCATTCATTCACTACAGCATCATCATCCTCATTATCATTTGAGCTGAATACAATATTGAAGCATAACCACGTCTTTGTCTTCTCTACAATATATGGACACAACACTTGATGATACAGACATAACATTTTATGATATGGTGGAGAATCCGGGTACATGATTTGTTTCCACATGGAAATCACATAATTCCATAATTTTGACATTGTCCACTAAAACAACGAGGATAGGCATGTAACCTTAGATCTATGTATTTGTAACAGTGATTGTGTTGACACATGCATGTCCTCATAAATGAGGCACATGTCAATGTCATATTGTTTCAAAAGGATGTAATTGTCATTTACATGAGCAATGTAACTAAATTCCGAGTGTAAAATTGTGTAAGTGTTGTTTACTGGATTTGCTGTTTGTGAAACAGGTACATGAACAGCTTCAATTCTATATAAGCTAAAATAAGGCTGATCTCTTCTTTGCAAGAAAACTGGAATCTGTAAATCAGAGAATCAGATTCAGTTGTAAATATAATATTTCTTCTTGTATAATACAATTTTGAATCGGAAAAAGCAATAGCATATTCTGGAAAAGTTCTGTAAATTATCTCATTTGCATTATCTAGTATTTAATTTAATTAAAAGGGATCTATCAGGTTCATGGGCAAATGACCTTTTACCAAATCTTGAAGAGAAGTCAAGAAATTTTCAAGGCCATTAATCAACGAATCAAATGAGTCAACATAACGGTCGAAATACAACAAATAGTCAAAATGATAAAAGAGACAATTGTCTAATGTCGGTAGTTCTCCTTAAAAGGTCAACTTGGGTTTCGTTCATTTGCTGGCGGATAACGTCATGTTGCAGTTCTAAAGTTTTGAGTCGATTGCTTTGAGGCATAATGCGAGAATGTATATCAATAGCTTCAGAGGTGTGTTCAGTAAGAGTCAGATACGTCGATGACACCAACTGCAAAATCAAACGGATCTATGTAGATGTATTCACTGACTATATCAACTCCATTGATCATAACATCAAGGTCACCAGTGAGCTGGAGCTGGACAATGCCCTTCCCTTTCTGGATACTTTGATTGTGAGGGAACCTGATGGCCATCTGAATGTTAGAATATACCGCAAGCCTACTCACACAGATCAGTATCTGAACTTTGATTCTAATCATCCTTTTAATCACAAGTTAGGAGTTGTGAGAACATTATTCCACCGGGCAAATTCTGTGATTACACTGGAGTCTGACAAGGAGAAATGTGGTTACCCCTCCTGGGCCATTGAGAGAGGCGGAGATCAGGTACAAACTCCGAAAGAGAAACCTACAAGCCTGCCTGACATCAATCGAGGTAGCAGTCGTGGAATGGTTGTCCTACCTTACATCAAGGGACTCACAGAAACAATTGGAAGAATTTATAAAGCTTATAACATCCAAACGTGCATTAAACCAACAGCAACATTACGCCAGACATTGGTATCACCTAAGGACAAAACCAAGAAACAAGACGTCACCGGGGCAATTTACTTAATCCCCTGCAATGTACCAAGCTGCCCTGATTTCTACATCGGAGAGACAGAGAGAAGCCGATGGACCAGATTTCTAGAACACTGTCGCCCCAGCTCCGTTGCAACATCTGAGGTTTCAGAGCACATCCATCTAGAGTCACCAGGCCATCATGCTGATATTAATAGCGTCCAAGTGCTGGACAGGGATCATCGTTACTTTGAACGAGGAGTCAAAGAAGCCATCTACATCCGTGCCCACCAACCCACATTGAATCGCAACGCCGGGAGACACCAGCTTTCTCACATGTACAACACCATCGAACACAGCAAAGTGAGAAAGCTAAACAAAAACTGAGAATTCAACTTCCACCTTCATTCTGTTGAGAAAGATTGTAGTGAGCAGTAGAAAATTCCAAATTAGAATTTTATTTTTTGTGTTGAGAACAAAAGTTTAGACTGTCATTTTCAGTAAGAGTCAATAAGGAATCCTTAAGAAGCAAGTATTTTTCTGTGTTAGAGTGAATAAGTTTCAGTGCTTCTTCCAGGTTAGAAATGTGTGTATTGACAAGAAAGTTATTCACAGTAGAAAGTCCAAGTGATAGGACACCACCTATCATAGGAAGAAGAGGAAGTCCTCTTTTCGATCGAGAATCAAGACAAGGTGATGACTGTCTCAAGATAGACCAGATATTCAGCAGCAGAGTATCAGTTTTGTTGTGCATAGAGTCAACATGTTCAGAATAGTAGTCAACGACAGAAGAGAAACGATCGCATACCAGATGATTGAGTGAGTCAGCTATTCAACCTGGTGAAGGACAAGAGAATTTCAGATCATTTTTGAGAGCAACAGGTTGAAGAATTAAGTTTGGAATCTTAACCTTAACACGAACATGCCATAATTCGGCTTGCGGCTGGAGAGTTCCTATGGGAATGAAAGATACTCCATAGGGTGGTATAAGAAAGTCATCCGTGATGTTCAGAATTGCTGAGACAGCAAAAGGAAACAAGAGCATTCCAAGTAAAATTGGAAACTTAGCCATATTGCTTATCACAAGAGCAGATGACAAACCAAGTTGATCCTATAATAAACAAATTTAAAACCACAACATGAGACAATTATGTCAAATCACCAATTTGCTAGCTATTGTCACATGATATAAAATTTCTAGAATCTGGTCTAACAATGGATGAATTTTTGGCCTACAGTGGATAAACTTTTGGCCTACAATAAATGACAATGACATGAAAGATGCATGAAACCAGTAAACAACTTGCTGGTATATGTGGCAACTTGCGGATACATGTGCATGTTTATCACAATTACATGAAAAGTGATGATTAAGCGGTCAGTTGAAAGTGACCTTTCAAGTTTCAACTACAAATAAAAGTGCAATGCATACATTTCTATCCTGAAAGTATTTGGAATATACAATTTCCAACAAATAATTAATCAAAGCAAATGATTATACAAAATTTTAAAAAATCCGTGTTGGTTTTTTGCATTGAAATTTTGGTTTTTCAAAAAACCATTTTGAATCTAAAAAACCAATTTTGTCTGAAATTTTTTAGAGTGTACTCGGAGTTAGGTATGGGTCAAAGTCTTTGATAAGTAAGTGAAACACAGGCCCAATGTTATTCCAATGGGAAGGATGGTTCAATTACTTATCAAAGACTTTGGCCCATACCTAACGTCGACTACAGCAAAGGAGATTGGCAGCCATTGTTTTCCCACTTGCTCACATATCGGCCTTTACGACCGAATATGTTTCCCTCTCATCGGATGAGTTTGGGCAGCAAGCCCCATTGACCAACGGATGGAACGCCCCCTCCCCAAAAGATCACCTGGTTAGAGTTTAAAAGGTTCCTGACTGTGACATATTTTAGTGCCATGGACGAAAAACAGCAGCAGGGCCATTCTTCTTTTCATGAATTCCATGATAATAGGGAATGGCTCAGAAACATGGCCTTTTCTTACATTAAGGGACCTTGAAAAGGCATTTTTTCACTATATTTTCATGAAACAAAATTATTTCTAATCCAGATATGTTTGCGCATCTGGTATTTTCATGAATCTTGAGAAATTGGTACCAGTTAGATTATTTTCGGCAGAATATTTCCAAGAAATCATAATTTTTTTTAATTATTTCAATTATTCTAGGGCTTCAATACAACTGGATATGTTGGGTCTTGATGTTTAATGTTGACATCATCGAGTGCTAATAAACGTGAAATTTACAAATTTTTAAGAATTTTTGCCACGGTAGGATTTTGTTACTGTATAGGCCAATTTCAATTAAGCGTAACGGAATCATATCAGACAGCGTAAAGGAATCACACAATTTTCTTCCGAACCTTGTCCCAAAGAGGGCAGTACAACTCTCATCTGTGCAATCTCAAACATATTGATATCAAAATATTTTTAGAGCATATCCCTGGGCTGATCACAGTCAGTCTATCTTTTCCATAGTTGGAGCAATTTTCTTAAAGCAGACAATGAAATCAAAAAGTAAAAAAATTTGCTGTTTTTGTTCGTGATTCCGTTACGCTGTGTTCAACCTGCTGTAAAAAACTGCTCGGGCTGATCATAGACATTCTATGTATCAAAAATGTTAGTTCATATTCATTTAAGTCAAGTAGATCACTAAGTCATAATTCTGCAAACACAAATTTTATGATGCATCATGAAAGTGTAATTTTTGTGTTTTTTCTGTGATTCCGTTACCATGGAATTCATGTTTTTGTATATAATATTGCAGGATTCCAAATTTGTCTGAGACTAGTCTCATGCATATCAGGATATGATTTGCACAATAGTATAACGAAAGATGCGCAATGTCCACATTCATATTCAACTTTCATAAATGTACATAATGACAGGTAAAATCTGATGTGTTTTATGACATTTGAACAACATTGTATTTTTGAAATTCTTAACTTTCTAAATTTGACTTCTACATTGTTGTAAGGTAGCCAAATCCAAACGACATCCTAAACCCTAAAGCATTGTACTTCAAGATTGCATCCAAAATTGCCTCTTCTAATATTTAATAAAACAGCACCATTTCATGGCATACCTTATTATTTTGGGACACACGATACTATAGAGGTTGCTTGGGATTCCAGAATCATAATATTACTTTAAAATTCAAGATGGCAGACTACGGAAACGCAGAATAAGAGTATTTCCAGGTCTATTTGTAATGGAAAAACATTTGCGGGGTTTATGTCAATATTTTTTTGGCCAAATTATTCTTTCGGTGGCTTTTAAAATGTGTGTCTGACATGTATACATCCATGCATTCAAATTACAGATTGTGACAAATAATGGTTTCAAAATATCAAATAAATTTTCTTCATCTAACAAATGGCCACTGAATTACATTATCTATTTTCCCTTCTTAGTACTGTGATGGTAACACAACCTTTGTATATATATACCATATTTCTGATGAGTAACTTTGCTTCCAATTCACAAATTTGTTATTGGCAAGGGATAACCTTTTTTGTTAATAGTGATGGTGAATATTTCTTCTCTCAAGTAGTGCCCTTCTATCGCAATTTTAAGAGGAAATTCAGTGACATTTTGTGTGCTGGCACCTATTAATGCCCATTATTGGACACCGCCTTGAATTTAAATGGCTATTACCCAGTGGGCACACCACGTAAACCCCGACGTTGTTAATTGGTGGAGGGCTGGTCTGTTGGTCACGTAGATATGTATGGTACAGATTAAATGTCGCCCCAACGTGAACACGACGTTGGGTTTTTTTACAACATTGCCACAACGTCGCAAGCGAACGTCGATCTCCTGACATTGCCTCACAACGTTGTAAAACGTTGCCACAATGTTGCATCCTAACATCATATCTTTGACGTTGCTTCACAACGTTGTGACAACATAATTTCAACCATACAATTCTTCGTCATTTGACGAAAAGTGTGACGTTGTTGCAACGTTGCTGCAACGTCGATGTGCCCATGGGGTAGGCCTACCCAAACTTAAAACATGTTTTAAAAGTCTAGCTTCTAAGTGCTCTTTGGAGGAAGTTGGTTGTATAGATCACAAAAATGACTGTTTTTTTCCAAATTTGACCAAAAAAAACCAGGTCGCAGTGCCATTTTGCTACCCAACAATTCTGAATCATGAAAAAAGCCCAAAAAAATTCAATATCCCAGCAACAACTGCAGTGAGACTTGAAAATTGTACTAAAAGATGCGCCATGTCAACATTCATATTCACAGTCATACATAGAAAGGGGTTATCAACTATTTTCTGATGATACTTTCAAAATAACTTTAAAGGGGAAGAGAGGGCAAGTGAGGGAAGAGGAAGCAAGTTGGGGGTAGCAGGGGGTTAACAGGGGCAAAATGGGGATATCTTATATTGCGGGAATAAGAAAAGGAAGCAAGGAGTGTATCCTGTCACTTGGCCTAGTAATATAGGGGGGAGTGGGGCACCATGAGCCGCTCTTCTCATTTTAAGCTCCTGAGCCTAAAGTTTCAATGGTTTTTAGTTGGTTGCTTTATATAATCATAGCAAGACCTCTTGGCTACAATATTCAGTGCTGTTTCATTATATTCTTAACTATATAAGATATCTACCTTTACAGGGTGTCTACAGAAAAAGAGGACAGTCAACTCAATTTGATTTGATTACATTTTATTTTGAGCCAAGCGTCATTATTCAACAAAACATGATTTGTACATGAACAGTATATTCAGAACAGTCAAATTACCCATTATTCGCACCCCTTGCTGTGGTAACTTTCTGCAGATGAGACATAAATGATGCAAAAGCGTGTCTGAAGCTCTCCATAAACATTTTGCCCCATGCAGACATGACGGAGGCCTTTAACTTTAACACGAGGGTGGGATAACTTGCTGGATTCTGTCTCCCAATTTGCCCATACTGAATAATCCACTGGGTCGAGCTCAGGAGACAAGGGGTGGCACTCTACCTAGCTCAAGAGGCTTGTTTTGAGGCACTCCTGAGTCTTCTTTGCGGTATGAACAGGTGCTACACCTTGTAGGAAGATGATTTTGCCAACAAAAGAGTTTCTTGTCATTTTGCCTTTAGTAGCGATCTAATTCACAAATAAACATATTTTCAATAGAACTCATATGGCTGACTATCAAATCCCTTCTTATGTTAGACTTATCACCAAATTCTGAACTTCTATAAGTGTAGAAAAGAAGAAAAGTGACTGTCCTCTTTTTCTGTAGACACCCTGTACATTCGTACAGAATACCAGATTTAGGTAACCTGATTAATGAAATAGGGATATATATGTAAACTTTCGGTTATATATTTTAGAAAAAGCGAAACTATTACATCTATATCTATATACATATATAAAATTCACTTCCCCATATTCCTTTGTCACGGGTGCTCTCAGTTATGGCTTGTCTGATTGTCACAATATTTTACCACAGTGTCCACCTATGTCTGAACTGTGTTTGTATCACTTCAAATTTCTCAAAACTACCGTATATTTACTAAAATGTCAAGTTTTGTCCTGCTGCAGTCAAAGAGCAGGAGCAACAGCAGCAGACAGTCAGAATGACTGTTCACATTTATTACAGTAGACGAACTTCGAGTGTTTACATGCAATACACTTCTGGGCTGTTACTGACATCACAGCCCTATCCCTGCCATGTTAAGTGACCATAACTTTGATACCTCATAAACGTGTGACTGACTCATAGCCCATACATGCCATGTTGTGTGATAGGTGTCATAGCATTCACCAGTGACCTCACTCCTGTCTCTCTGAGTAATAGGCCTGCAATCAACAGAGCTTGACCACTGTCAATGCTACTGATCAATAGCTGATCTTGGTGTCTGCTGCTCCCGGCCATCCTGACCAAAGCGCTTCATTTTAGCGAAGTTATAACAAACAGATTAATCTTCCTCCGGTGTGACAAACAGAATTCACAATTTGAGATATTCAAAGCAATTGTATCTATCTTTGAATGTTTAATTGTTGTCTGTTTGTTGTTCCAAATATATCTTTGAGGAAAAACACAAACAATTATCTAAATTATAGATATTTCAGGCCAGAAAAAGCTGTGAAGGATTAGAATACTTCAGAATTTTATTGAACTTGTTGGCAGGGCAAGTGTAAACGAGCTATGCAATGGAGGGATGCCCCTGGCTTTCTTGTGTAGCTCCCTTGTTCATCAAACAGGTTGCTACATTTTATATACACAAAAACCTGCTTAGACACAAGCATGCGTATAATTCCGTTGCACTTCTGCCATGATTTATAACTCACTATCGCAATTCAGATGGATGAGCTTTCATGTTGACTGACTGTGTCAACACCACATCTTTCATGAAGAGAGCAATTATTATTGTCAAATGGGTCAGATTTATGGATTTATGACTCAGTGACTGCACTTCATATGACAACTGTTCTACTGCCCATTCACTTAGCATTGCTCTGATACACGTCACTGAGCCAGATGTTGGTCACTGCTGCATCTACACATGTCATTAGAAGTCCTGTGAGTCAGTGAAAGAGCCACCAGTTTCATTGGTAAAGATTGAAGCAACAGCTTTAGTGACCTCATTGATACTCTGAAACCAGTCACTTGTAAGCACTCGAAGTTTGTCTACTGTAAAGCAATAGAACAATATAGAAGGAAAGAAATAATGAATGAATGAAACCATTAAAAGGAATTAGTGTAGGAATTAAGGAAGCAATCATGCAAGGGAATAAGGAATGAAATAAGGAAGGGAGGAATGCACAAAGGAAGGAATGAGGGAAGGAATGAATACTTGAAGGAAGGCATGAAGAAAGCAAGGAAGGGTGAAAGAAGTGGAAAAGGAAAGTAGATAGCAAGGAGGCAGGACGGAAAGAAGGAAGATAGAAACAGATCACAGATAGAAACATAGAAAGATATAGATAGATACATCTATAGATACATCATACATACATATATTACAGAGACACGTTGCTACATAAATAGATCTCTATAGGTGTATCAACAGTTCCATATTTTTAGACATACAGGTAGATTGCTATATATATACATACATGTACATATAGACAGATAGATATAAGTATCTAAAAATACAGAAGAAGTGTTGAACATGAGGAAGAATACACAAACAATTGCAGGATGGGTCAAGAAGGACAACACTATGGCGAAGAAGAACATATAATTACTTTCAAGACACCAAAGAAAACCATGATTACAAAGAAATCACAAATAAGACTATGGGAGGACTGGAGATAACTTAGATGGCTGATTAGGCCTTTCCATCATGCATTTATACACTACTTGAGTTAATTGGGACACACGGACTAATTTGCCAATGAGGCAGAGCAGTGGAAGCACAATTGAAATTACTGTCCAACATTGGCCAGGTCCACACAAAAGGGGAGGGCGTTCAGAGTGTTATTGCAGAGATAATCTTGACATATTCACACAACCCCTGATTGGGTGAATAAACAATAAAATGTCAATGCAATCCCTACCCGTTAGTACTGTTCCTTTATGAGGAAGTGATTGGAGTACAATAAAATATCATGTCATGTGACTTTTAGTAATCCTGTATGCGCTTGAACATCGAACAACAGATCATATAAATACTCAGTGAATCAACACCAGTTTCTTTGTGACCCATTGAACTGCAGTGACGGTCGGTTTGATTCTCAACGTTTTGCTTGCCATCACCATAGGTGTGTCGCATGCTGCTCTCGAGAGCTGCATAGAAAGGTGAGCAGTTTATTATTATAGAAATACGGCATGACATGAGTGCAAATAAATGTTCATATTGCACGATAATAAGTGCCGTATTTGTTTTAACACATTACCACTATGCTTCCAATATAATGTATCCGAAAAAAATGTTGGAAGAAAAATGTGAAAAGTAAAAAAAAAAACAAATTTGGAAAAGGAAAAATTTTGGAATTTTTTTTGTTGATAAAAATTCATATTGCATCTGAAAAAAAATAAAAATTGTAAAAAAAATGTTTGAAAAAATCTCATATTGCACTCGAACCTTTCAATATGAGTTTAATGATGTCGTCATGTGACTGATTTTAGCCCATCAGCATCACTCTAGCATAGTGGTCATGTAATAATGTTATATTATTATCCACTTGCAGGGGCGTTCACTAGAGCATTAGCAAAATCTTGAGGGCCGCTGATTTTCCATATCGGCCCTTGTTTACAAGGACAAGGGCCAATATTGTCAATAACGCCTTGTTTACAAAGTCGGGGGCCGTTATAGTCAATAACTGCCCTCGTTAATAAGGCTAAGGCCCATTTCACTTAATGCCAATCTTGAATTGACAGGTCTTGGTGGTAAATCAGAACAAAAAAAAAGTAGTAAGTGGATAATAATAGTAATAACACTACTTTTGAGGGCGCTATGCTCTCTGAATGGCCCTCGATGATATCCAGCATCCCACGTGATTACACAGCAGCTGTTGCACTGCTCGTGCTGCTTTGAATCACTTGGGCTGCTGGACATCACCTTGGGCCATTCAAACAACATAGCGTCCTGGGGAAGGATGAAATTTAACTTCTTGAAATGTCATTCGATCATTTTATGAATATCCCTATTGCATAAAATGGGAAAAATTAAGTAGAATGAATATGAAACAGTATTTCAAGTTTTTAGAGAATTATTGCCAACATGTGTTAGTCTGAACATTTTGGTGCAGAATATAACAAACAGTAGATGTTGAGTCTTCCAATATTGAGTTTTATTTGCACGAAAAAGCTGTTATTCTGAAGCCTGAAGTCAGTTTGTATTTATTCTGAACAAAATCTTTTTAAAATTATCTAGTTGTAAATCAGTTACTACTGGACTGTCACAAAAATGTTTTCCAGTTTTGGACTCTAGAAGTAATAACCTCAATGATGCATACATGTTCAATAATTTTTTTTCAAAACTTACAGCAGACTTTTGACTTCTAAATACAGCAATGTTGCCAAAAACTTGTCTAAACTTGGGACTTTTTGTCACTTTATGTCATATTGCGAAGCCAATAATAATTCTATCTTAGCAAATTTAGAATTCCTACTGCATCACAAAATTGCACAACTTTTGACGCTAACAGAAATTTTGTATCTTTAGTACTTTTGGAGATATTGATTTATTGATCATGTTTACGTATCAAACATAGCCTTCCGCCTCGATGAATTGCACCGGTCAGGTCCGTAAAAACCTAATATTGGCCCCAAATGAAGTCAATAATTGCATAATAGGATTATGTTCCCCATAGAGCAGAATAATTATTTATGGTTATTACACTAATGTAATTTGTAAAGCCATGTAAACTATGAGTAAAATTATTTGGTAGGGAGCTTGATTTTTCAATTCTGGGAATCTGTAATTTATGGAACATTTGGAAATATATAGTCGGATGCTAGATGTGATTGTCCTGTTTTGTCCTCGTGTTACAAGAACAATGTCATGTATGTAACTATGGCTAGCCAGTTTCATACTTGCAAAGCAACATGGCAAGATTTCATTTTTAAACCAGCCTGAATTAGAATTTCCAACTTGTTGGGTTGTAATTTCTGAAAAAAAAAGCTAAAAATTGAAGAAAATGGTCTTTTTATAAATGAAAAACTATATCTGTACTAGGGATGTTGAATCCATCTGATGTTTCAAATATAAAATTCTTAAAGAATTTTTACAAATTTCTAAGTTTTTCATTCCCTACTGCCAATATCATTAAATGCAATCCCTGGTGGAAGTCAAGTGATTCCGTAACGTGATTCCGTAACTTATAAATGCTGCCACCTGAGATATATCCTTTCTTTGATAACCAGCATTTGTATGAATTTCATTAGTCTAGAAGTATATGCTTAGAAAAAAATACTACAATTATCTTTCTTGAAGAATTTGCTTGCAATGAGCATTGACAGGCCAGGAATTGCTTCATGTTGCTTTGACGGTGGAAATAAATACTAAAAAAATGTCAATTCTGTTACGGAATCACATTGAGTTGATGATTTGTTTGAATTTTGTTACCTAAATTGATTGGAAACGTTGATTTTCATAACCTTTTTGTCTGAATGTCAGTGTTTTCCGAACTTTTGGGGGACGACCCCCCCCCCTCTGGTACGCTTATGTGCAGCGCTTGAGAACTCCCCCGCCCCAAATGTATTATGACATATAAACCCATGGCAAATCCACAAACATGTGGTGAATGGTAGCTTAAAAACGTTTCCATCTATATAATTATGTCAAGTTCATCAGGAGACCATTTTGAATTAGCAATATTCTTGCATGATAATCAATGACATACTATCGGAAATACAGTCTCAGAAAGCCTTCATCCTCCATTGTCACTAATTATGCATTTATGATACTCAAGATCATGTTGTAATACAGGAATGATGTAAATTTTGTGATAAATTATTATTGCAGAAGTACTCGTTATGGCGGTGATACTTTGGTATGCCCACAAGACTATGTGGCGACTGCTCTTTGTACTTCAGGAAAGCTACCTGACTGCTCTGGTGCGCAAGCCCGTCTGAAATGCTGTCACGTCTCGTCTCCAAGTAAGTAGCAATATAACAATAACAGGACTTGTGAGGGCAATATGGGATTTGAGAGCCCGCGAGCAGGGCCATTTCGGCTGAAAGGGCATTGTCGACCTCGTGCGAAGCCCTTTAAGAGTTGCAGATGAGAATAAAGCTTTATTCGCTTTACAAGGCAGTCAGAATTTGTTGTCCGCTTGCGGAATTGCAGAAGACCACAGTGAAGTCTTTTAAAAAGATATAGGCAATGTTCGTTGTTTGACCTTAATAAACTGACTGAAAATGGTCCCTCGATTGTGAAGTTTTAGAGTCAAGGAGGGTAAATCCGTCCACTCTGCTGGTAAATCCGTCCAGAAAGGTTGGTAAATCCGTCCACAGGGCATAATGCAGCTTACATCAATCATATCTTGTTATTTTTTCAAGTTTTGCAATTTATTGTATTTTACAAAGGATACTGTGCCACTTTTTTATTAGTTGGGCATTGCTTTCACTTACAATAGAAGAAAGAAATGATAGAGGTAAAGTTAACATGAAGGATTTCAATTAACGAACTCAATTACAATTACAGGGTGGTCAAGAAAAAACTTTACAGACTTTGGCTCATGAGGCACAACTCAGTGAGTTCTTATCGAATCAGTCTCATTCTTGCATGAAGTTCAGGTAGGGATCTCATTATTATGTTTCTACTCTTGGATCTAATTTTGATAAGGTATTACGACAGGAGGAACATTTTGAAAAACTGTGGTAGCGTGCAATTTCTATCAACCTTCTTCTCTTTCAAGCTCCCCACAGGATTGGGTTTCAATCGAAGAGAGCTAAAATCCTAGGACCACACTCCTCTCAAGAACTCTAAGTTACTGTAAGAATATGAAAGCAATGGTACAATATTTGAATTGATAGCAATGCCATGCATTCGGGACTACTAAATCTTGAAAAGGGCCTTTTTTTTATTTCTGCAAAATCAGAGCTCAAGTTCACACATCATGTCCCAGGGGAACAAAGTTTAGTTAATATGTTGCCATGACTATCCTCTTTACATTAGATAAGATTGGATAGTAATTACAGACAAATTTATAGAACTTTGCCACGGAAAGAGTGTAAAGTTTTTTCTTGACCACCCTGTAAAAACCATATTCAGCCAATACAAGGGATATAATTGCTCAAAGCCAATTTCTCTTATGAGTGGTATGCAATTTATAAATATTAAAAGTCATAAAGTACTGTAAAAGATCATTTGATGTGGGTGGACGGATTTACAAGCACCCAAATAAGCCAGTTCTAAAATAAATTATGGTAATTCCGTCCACCTTAATTTCCAATTTATTTCTTTACAAATTGTCATAATAGAGTAATTTGACAATTGCTTAGTAGAATAATTAAATTTTACATCTCATCCAATGATTTATTACCATAAATACGTTTGTTTTTAGGAGGATAAGCCTGTGCGATTATAATCTGCAATTCACAAAAAATGGATGTGATGACGTCACAGAATTTGATTGTATTTTATCCTGCCTTATCAAATGGCCCTGGAATATTATTTAAACAGCTTTCAAAGTGAAAAACACAGCAAAATTAGTTTAAATCTTGCTTTAAAATTCTTATAATTATAATAGCTATACATATATGCCTATATCAGAGGGTGCACGGATTTACCATCATTGACTCTAAGCAATTTTTTTTCTAACTACTGTATCAGGTAATCTAGCATATCAGGAGCTCTGTAGATTTCCATACTTTAATTTTAAAGAAATTTTTAATCACCTCTCTGATTCTGACAGTCAATTCATTCATTGCAGATTGTGGATCTTTTGCCATGCGTAACGGAAATAAAGGCAGACGAGTGCTGTGTCCCCATGGAATGGCTGTGACAGG
Organism: Platynereis dumerilii; assembly: GCA_026936325.1. Taxonomy (NCBI): domain Eukaryota; kingdom Metazoa; phylum Annelida; class Polychaeta; order Phyllodocida; family Nereididae; genus Platynereis; species Platynereis dumerilii. The sequence goes on from JAPTHN010000013.1 coordinate 32,507,749, forward strand.
CGTTTGTACCTCAAGACAGAGGGCGGACTGCGGTCGAAATGAATTCACCAGGATTCACTGCCTTGATGGTAAAGCAGTTTAAATGAACATTAGGGGGCGACCATTTAATTTCCAGGAGGCCTTGGAGTTTTCCCTGGCGGGAAATAATTTATTTTGTGGTAATGCCAGCAGTAATTATTTATTTCGATCATGCAAAGTCGCCGAATATTCATTCTTTAATCAAGCAACACCTTCTGAAGAAATATCCCTACAGAAATTATTCATTTTAAGACTAGCCAAAACGAATTTATTAAACCAAAACTGAGCAAGAAATTATTTATTTAAAAAAAACTACTGGCGCTCCCCTTGATATTAAATGGTCTCCCCCTTACTGTTCTCCCTATCAGCATGCCTCGGCGGTCCAACGTCGGCCCGAAGTTGGTCCGTCGCTGCTGACATCGGACTGACGCTGGGCCGACGTTGGACCGCCGAGGCATGCTGACAGGGCTATGACTAAATTGGGGGAGGGAGGGTTGGTCTAGTGGTAGCATGCTGGACTGCCAATCACTGGGTCCAGGGTGCGAATCCAGCTCTTGCCAGGTCACCTGGGCCTATGTTGGACGGCTGTTTCAATCATCTTTCACCTCATTGCCGTGTCCTCCTCCTTTCCTAATTAGCCTAGCAAGTGCATAAATACAGGACATAAAGCCTCAATCATCCATCCATCCATCTATGACTAAATTTGTATATATGTGTAGTAGACCTGTTAAAAAACACCTAAATTTACTTAACTCCTAATTGAGGTGAATGCAGTCATTCCCATTGCTCAAGCTGAAGAATGACCGAGTATGACATTTTATTCAATATCGGACTTCAGGAATGAGCAGGGATGTACCAATCCGATACAAAGGATCGGTATCGGTGCCGATCACAGCACTAAAAAGCAGGGCTTTGGAGTCGGAGTCAGAGTCGGGAGTCGGAGTCGTGGAGTCAGAGGTTTTTGGGGGGAGTCGGAGTCAAGACTTCAAGACGAACGCATCTATACTCCATGACACTCTGCTTCACAGCCTACTGAATTGCTGCTTCATTGCTGAATCGCTGCTTCATTGTTGATTGATCCTGCTTCATTGCTGGTTCATCCTGCTTCATTTCTGATTGATCCTGCTTCAAGATGGAACCCAGAGGAAGAGGGAAGAAGACCTTGAGGGCACCAACCAAGGGCAACACTCAAGCCAGCACTCCACTGACCACTCCATCTTCAACTCCAGTTGGTTCACCAGCTCCATTCCTAGGGGATGACTACGCAGCTGTTACATTCCCTCCAAGCATGTTCACCTTGCCGGACAGCATCATGGCAGTGACCACTGCGACATCAACAGTGACCAGTGAGACCATCTTCGAGGGCTCCCCACCACCCAAAGTGCTGCAACAACAACCTGATGAGGAGGATGAAGATGATGATGATGATGAAGATGAAGATCAAGTCCTGGCCAAGCTTGCTGCTGCTGTCAAGTCTCCAACCAATGGTGGCAGGCCTGCCACTGCTGCTGCAGTCGAGAAGAAGCGTCCCAAGTCTGCTGATGCTGATGTCAAGTCTCCAACCAAGCGTGGCAGGCCTGCTGATGCTGCTGCTTCTGTCAAATCTCCAACCAAGCGCACCCAGTCGGCTGATGCTGCTGTCTTCAAGTCTCCCACCAAGACTGCTCCAAGGGGAAGGCCTCGCACTCCTGGCAAGTCTCCTTCAGCCAAGCGTCAAGCCACCTCCAAATCTCCAGCCAAGCCTGTCACTCAAGCCTGTCACTCCAGCCAAGACCCGAGCCAAGACTGCAATCCAGCCTCCACCTCCACCTCCAGATGATACTCCTGCTGATGATGATGATGATGACTCCGTACCAAATCTGCAATCCACCAGCAGACCCTGCAGTCCGAATACGATGCCAGCACAGAGGAAGATACTCCCAAGAAGACTGCTGCCAAGTCCAAGGGCAACAAGGGGAAGAACCAGGCGATGGAAGATTCTTACAACACTGGATCTGAGGTTGAGCTGATCCAGAACTCCGATGGCCAGTTTGTCCACAAGGAGAAGAAGAAGGGCTACAGAAAGAAAAACTCCAGGGACCTACTAGGCATCACAGAACAGCAGGAGGATGAGCTGATCGACTGGTACCGGGAGAACAAGGACCTGTACTCCAAGGGCTCCACCACCTTCAAGAGTGCACAGAAGGACAGACTGGATGCAGAGAAAGCAGCTGAACTTACATTGCTAGTGGGGAAAGAAATCACAGCAGCTAACGTCTACAAATGGAGGGGCAACATCAGGACTACCTTCGGAAAGATCATCAAACCTCAAGCTTCTGGGTCTGGCAGAAAGAAGATGTCCGAGCGAGACAAGTACATCCTGGCGAAGTGTGAATTCCTGAGGGCCTCCGTCATTCCGAAGGGCGCCGTGGAAGTCTCCAGCTTCACTGGACCAGGAGGAAGTGACCGCCTGTCATCCGATTCTGATGCCGGCATGGACTGCACTCCTATGCCCGATCTGGATGACAGCCTCCCAGCCAGCCAGCAGCAGTCCTCCCAGGAGATGTCCCAGCAGTCCCGCCAGCCGTCCCAGCCGCAGTCCCAGGTCTTACCAGGACGAAAGCCATCCAAGAAGAGGAAGAACACAGAACAGGAGATGGCTTCTGCCCTCACTTCAATTGCCGGTCACCACACTTCGGACAGGCCCAGTTAAGCAGCACCACCTCAGCCGGCAGGACCATTCTGTGGCATGTGCCCACAAACTGCTGACAGGCTGGATCCAGAAGTACACCAGTTGCAGAACATGTGCAGGAGTATCTTCACATCTGGCAAGAACATGAACCGTGCCCTGAGACTTCGCCTCCTGCACTCCTTGAGCCAGACGGACAACTACCTAGTACAGGCGGCCGTCCAAGATAAAATACTGATGATGCAGCAAGAGAATGTGGAGATGATCCCAGGGCAGCAGCAGCAATTCATCCCTCCTCCTGGTCCTGCTCCATTCTTTGTCAACCCGGACTTGCAGCAGCCTCCAACAACTCAGCAGCAGCCCCAGCAAACAAGGCCTTCGACAAGTCTTCAGATGCAGTCCCAGCCTCCACGCCAGCAGTTGCAGTCCTAGCCAAGCAGCAGCAGCCAGTTCCAGTCCCTGCAGCCAATTCGAAGCCAGACTCCAGCCCTGCAGCAGTCATCTTTAAGCTTCACCCAGCTGATGCTTGACAGCCCCCAGAAGCTTGGCTTCCCCGGACCCTCTTTTGGCCAGCAGCAGCAGCCACTACAGCATCAGCCACTACAGCAGCAGCAGCAGCCTCTACAGCAGCATCAGCCACTACAGCAGCAGCAGTCTCTACAGCAGCAGCAGCCACCACTACATCAGCAGTCTCTACAGCAGCAGCAGCAGCAGTCTCTACAGCAGCAGCAGCAGCAGTCTCTACAGCAGCAGCAGCAGTCTCTACAGCAGCAGCAGCAGCAGACTCTACAGCAGCAGCAGCAGCCGACACTTGTCCACCAGCAGCAACATCAAACTCCATTGTCGTACCAGTGGAGCCAAGTCAACCTGCCCTCTCCAAGGAAGTGATGCCTGTTCAAGTCATCTGAAAAAAGAAAAAAAAAACCCAGGACCTTTTAAGGGCCACCAAATCCTCCCAAAAGAGCTGGCCACTTACACATCTTATGTTGACTAAAAAAACTCTTGCGATGACAAACAAGAACAAAAATGAAAAGAGCCCCAAAAAATTTTAAACACCTTCATAAAAGCAAGGTGCTATTTTACTTCTTTTTTTTTGGCCCATTTTCACTTTCTGCTCCACCAGTACAGGTGGCATTTCTGCTTTCCTAATTAATGTTTTTTCAACTCTTTAATTAATATAGATAGACAGATAGATAGATAGATAGATAGATAGTCAGATAGATAGATAGATAGATAGTCAGATAGATAGATAGATAGATAGTCAGATAGATAGATAGATAGATAGATAGGCAGATAGATAGACAGATAGATAGACAGATAGATAGGCAGATAGATAGCTAGATAGATAGGCAGATAGATAGATAGATAGATAGATAGATGGAACACAATGCTCGTTACATATATACACTGCAGAAAACAAAAACAGTTATCGTCACTTCGCAGGGATTGCACTTGGATAGATAGGCAGATAGATAGCTAGATAGAAGAAAATATTTGCACGTCGCATAAACACTGCAGCAAGAAAAACAAGTGATCGTCATTTTGCAGTGATGACACTTTGATAGATAGATAGATAGACAGATAGATAGACAGATAGATAGACAGATAGATAGGCAGATAGATAGGCAGATAGATAACTAGATAGATAGGCAGATAGATAGCTAGATAGAAGAAAATATTTGCACGTCGCATATACACTGCAGCAAAGAAAAACGAGTGATCGTCATTTTGCAGTGATGACACTTGGATAGATAGATAGATAGATAGATAGAGTGCTCCGATACAATGGGGCATGTTCCACCTCTTCTCGAAGCCCTTGGCAACTTCCTTCCAGGATGCTGGATCCATTGGCAGGGTCAGCAGATGTTCGTAAGCTCGCATGATGGCAATGCAGACACTGGGGATAAAATTGCAGATGGTGTTGGGAGCCACTCTGAAACCGTAGCCCAAGGACTTGTAGCTCTCTCCTGTCACCAGGTACCGTAGGGTGACTGCCAACTTCAATCCAGGTTCCAGAGCCCTCCTCATGTTGGTGTCTTGTTTTGTAATTGCAGGAGCCACAGCAGCCAGGATTTCAGCAAAAATTTCAGGAGGCATTCTGCAGAAGTTGTAGTAGCCAGAGACATCATTGTTGGCCAATTCAGGCATCAGCTGGTAGAAATGGCCATGTTGTTCCCTCTGCAGCAGCCAATTCCGAATCCACCATCTCTTCCTCCTCCTCCTCCTCCTCCTCCTCCTCCTCCTCCTCCTCCTCCTCCTCCTTATTCTTCTTAGATAATAAGCACCAGCAACAGCAGCAACAACAGCAACGTCAAGGTCTTCCCCAGCATCTTCATCAGCCATCATGTCTGTCCAGCATCCAGGAGTGTCCCCATCAACGTTCAAGCAGCAAGTGAAGCAAGGCGGCCCTCTGCGGCCCTTTTTATTGGCTTTCGCAGCGCCCTCCTCCGCCGGGGTGCCCTTGACAACGACGGGATGCTTTTCATTCCCGGCGATATGCCCTCGGGCCTACAGACATCCCCTAAAGTACAAAACCATTCCCGCAGTCGTAAAAGCAATACCCGGCGCTGTGAAAATATAGTCCGCCGCGGTGAAATAGCTTCCCTGAGGGGCAGTTATAGGTTCCCTGGGGGGTACTTTTTATATCTCGGAGCGATATAAAAGTATAAAAGGAGGAGGAAATTTCTTTCCCCCCGGCGAACTTTTGGGGACGGCGTACAACTTTTCTTCCCCGCAGGGAACAAAAAGAACCCCGCCGGGCCTTTCGTTGCATGGTTATCGATTAGCCTTAATTGATTACATAATTGCCCTTCTCGCCGTCCTAACTGAAAATCTTCCAAGAAATCGTCTGCCTGAACAAAAAGTTCTCCGTCATGTCCCGTGAGATCTTAGCGTCTGACATCTTACCCTACCTAATGAAAGGTGTTTCAGCTGTTGTCAGCTAGGTTGTCAAAATAACATGACCCAATTTATTCGCCTCTCTGTTTAGCAGTGGTGTAGGCAAACCTCTGCCACAGGTGGGGCAATGGGTGGGGCAGTACTTTTGTGGGGGGGGCAAGATGTATAACCAATTTTATCGACATTTATCGACATTTTTTGGATGAAATTCGCGTGACTCCACAATGCTCATTTTCGTTATCACTACACATGTTAAATTGAACTTGAAAGTGCATGAAATTTAGTTATATGTTGTGTTTGCGTGTCATTTCAAGGCATCAGATATTTTGCTGCTAAAGTCAAGGTATTTATTATTCTCAGATAAATTTGCTTAACTGAATGCCACTAAATATTGACTCTAGGTGATTGGATCCTTAGATTAAGAAACCCAATTAAAAAATCAGAAAAGTGACATTTTTATCAAATAGGAATTCAGTGTTCACAATGAAAATATTCTTTCAGTCTTGAATAAGAAACAGAAAAGTTATAATTCTCATCACAAAGCATTCATCATCTTAGCAATGTAATCACATTAGAACAGAAAAATTGCATTTTTCATCAGACTAGGCCTATAAAATATTTATATATATTAATATAATTATGATACTATATTATATATATAGGAATGTAATGAGTGTCATACAGATTATAGAAAACGAAAGACTATCTCGATCCTTAATTAGAACAGAGCTGTGTAATAACAAAATAGAAACACTAAATTTCGTATAGAATTATTGCAGCATTATTGCTGAATCATGTGAATGGAATGTAGCAACATCAGTCTCTGATATGAGTTAAAGAAGCATGATCCTTCTCACCTTCTGTTCTTGTGACTGTTTGCAAATAAGTCTATAAACTCATCGAAATCAAATGAATTTGCAGTGGCGGATCTACATAGAGGCGCCCTCGGCGCCGCGCCCCCCCCCCCCCCCCCCCGTCCATAGGCCAATACCATTTTTACAGCTGCTTGCAGCCTGTATTGCGAGAGGAGTTTCAGGAAAAAATATGACAACTCCCCTGGTCGTGCTGTTTCACCTATGTCATTAAAACTTGGCATGCAGTCTGAATAGAATATTATCTTGCTTCCATCAACTTTTGGTAAACTTCTGTGACAATAAATTTTTATTTTCTAAACTAAAATGTACAATTTTCCCGCGAATTTTAAATGTTCTGCTGCAGTGATGGCAGCAGCCATGTGCCAGCCAGGAGGATTGTTTACAAATTCATCAAAAAGCTTAAACCAATAAAAGAAGAAAGGAAAGAATGAAAGAAGGAAGGAAGGAAGGAATGAAGTGAGGAAGGAAGGAAAGAAGGAAGGAATGAAGGAATGAATGATTGTACACAGTATCCTGCTGCAGCAATTCGCGGTAAAGTGGGCCGTAGAAAAACGGAGCTCTCCCGTTGTCATTTCACACATGCACTGGATGGAGGTAGTCTTAGGGCAGATAGCACTTAATTGCGGAAACAATGGATTACACTATTCTATTGCTCTAATAATGGCAATTGAAAGGTAATGGTACACAGGTTTCTGAAGTGTAATTAATATGGAAAGGACTAAAGTTCTCTTTGGTCAAATGTGTGAATTTCTTGAATTGCAATTAACCATTGACCAAGTGCTGTGTACCATGTACATGAGAATGTTAGGAAGCCTTTAATCAATGCTGCTAGTAGGAATGTCTGTAGTTTAGTCAGTTAGATGATGAAAGGCAATTTATATTCTTAATGAGTGAGGAATCAATGACTTATGAAACTGGGAACAGATAGATAGATAGATAGATGGATAGATGGATAGATAGATAGATAGATAGATAGATAGATGGATAGATGGATAGATGGATAGATAGATAGATAGATAGATGGATAGATGGATAGATGGATAGATGGATAGATAGATAGATAGATAGATAGATAGATGGATAGATGGATAGATAGATAGATAGATAGATTGATAGATTGATAGATTGATAGATTGATTGATACATAGATAGATAGATGCACATATATCTACAAGCAGCTGTTAAAGTGCTTGCACGTTATTTTCTGGCTTTGTCAACAACTTTGATCAGTCTGAATGCAGGACTAGCAAATATACCAATTACACTCTTGCTTGCTTCAATTATTGTAGGAGGCCTAATCACTATTGAAGTGTCATTTGGGGTGTGATTCCATAAGTGCAATTAAGGCATCACACAAAAACATGTAGGCCTAATTGGTAAATTATCTGCAGTATGAATTTCAAGTGTAATTCACACCTTTCAAATATAATGACAGATCATAAGTGGAATTGAGTAGAGCAATCATGTTCATTTGGCCAATTTGTCTTATTCGCAAAACGCAGTGAACAGCAGCAAAATTTATACTTGAAAAATGTAATAATATTCCAGCTTCTGAATACCTCTTTTCTGGAGTTAATATTTTTATTAAGTCTCCTCTAAATTAAATTATCTGTTTTTTTAATGATGTTTCTATAAAATCATTAAAGACTGCAATAGTATTTGGGATAGGACCCTGCATACAGTTCCAATAAGCATTAGTTTGTCTTCAACTTGCTAGTACCTTTTTTCAACATGTCTGATTGCAATTGTCAGTGATTGACTCTGTTTGCTGCATGAATGGGATAAATGTTGATTATTACTTGAATTGTTTTTATCCCACACCTATGAAATTATACTGCCCTGTCGAGGTGTTTCTTCAGGTCAGATAATATCACCAAATTGCCCAAACTGTCACAGACCCAGAGAACGATACCAAATTTTCAGGGAAGGATACTAGGTTCAGCCAATCAGAAGGCTCAGGGTCTTGGGAGGATACAGGTCTCGGATGAAGACAACAGGAAGGATAACAATTCAGCTTTTAATGTTATAACCTTTAAGTACTTATTGACCCAAGTATTCCCCCTGCCAGCCCATATTTTCCAGAGGACAGCTGGGCCTGAGGGAAAATATGGGCTGTCAGGGAGAATATTCGTGTCGATTCAAAATAATTCAGTAATCCATATCATTGTTTTTTCTAGATTAATCAAAACATTGCAAATGTTCTGAATGAATGTCTTAACCATTAATACCAACATATCAGGGCCTGTGATAGCACTGAACAATAGGCCCATTTTTTGTAAGACATAGATCTATAAACATGTATTACCCTAGTTTGATTGAAAATACAAGTTATTGCCCCTCTTTTAAAGATATTGTACCTCAAACAGGTAGAGCTTGGGTAGGTTAAATTTCCCTCGAAAGACTTAATAATAAGTTATTGTCACTTAATTCCCAGGCCACTATTTGGCGTTATTTGGGCTAATGTCTCAGTACGAGTCACTAGCATATGGCACTTTTTACCTCTTTCACTTAGAGGGATTGTTATTAATCAGGGAAAATGCCATTTTTCATATACCTTTCCTTCAGCCTGATGCAAACTAAATTTTAACCATCCAAATGGCTCAGAATTCACTTCCAGCAATGTAGAAACCGTTGGCTTCTGGGGGCCTAAAGCGGCCCCCAGACCCCCTGCCTATTGGGCTTCGGCCCTTCGGGCCTCGCATGATGGCATGGGTGCGCCCCCCCCCGTTCCACAGATCCTGGATCCGTCACTGATTTGTCATTCAATATGGACGACTCCTAAGTTTGAGAGCCTCTCATCCGCCATTGAATTTCTCACAAAGGTTTTTATCCTCTTATGACAAACTTCGCAAATAAGAAGCACTGAACACTGCAATTTTTACAGAACTTGTGGCCTATAGTTCATGGTGTTTCAAGGCCCTGCATTTGAAACACTTTTGCAGAGGGCATCCTAAGCAGAATAATATAACTAGGTCATGCACTGGACATTTCAGGCTAATCTGATTTTTTCACTCAGAGCCAGAGGGGGGGGGCAAGAGGGGGGGGGGGCAAGAGTAGCCATCGTTGGGGCAATTGCCCCACCTTGTCCCCCTCTGGCTATGCCACTGCTGTTTAGTCAGTTGCGACAAGGGAAAGCTGCTATAACAGACAAATGATTGGCTACACATAATGATTGTAATTGACTAGGTGGCGCCATCATCACGGCTGCTGCAGCTTTATGCAGACGATACGGTAATAATTGGAAACATTACAGACAATGACACCAATACATACATACAGCAAGTTAACAATTTTGTGAAATGGTGTGCTGATAATTACCTAAATTTGAATGTCAAAAAAACTATGGAAATGGTCTTTGACTTCAGAAAGGACAAAAATGTACATGATCCACTTATTATAAAGAATGAAACTGTACTGTTTACAAAATGTTATAAATATCTCGGTGTACACATTGATGATAAATTGGATTTCTCAGAAAATATTCATAATTTGTACAAGAAATGTCTGCAGAGAGTTCGTCATCTTAGAGAACTTGTTAACATCAGAGTTGATAAAGATATCTTGTCATTGTTTTACCGATCTATAATAGAGTCTGTTCTGACGTACAGCATTGTATCATGGTTTGGTTCATCGCACAAGAAAGATCAGAAAAAACTTAAAAAAATTATTAGAATTGGTAAAAAATTGGGGGTGTGCACAAGGAGTTTGAATGATTTTTTTAATGAATATTGTATTAAAAAGGTTGTAAAACTTCTTAAAGATTCAGAGCACCCATTGTATGATCAGTATGTATTTTTGAGATCAGGAAAACGTCTTATGGTGCCAAAGCAAAGAACAAATAGATATGGCAATACATTTGTACCATCGAGCAAAAAGCTGTATAATTATCATCTCACGAAGGGTAGTTAGTACCAGACTACCAGTGTATATAAATGTTCTATTTTTGTATAATTTATTATTTATAATCACTTTGTTCACTTGACATTCTGTGTATCATGCTACAACAAGTTTCACTTTGTGACTAAATAAAATACTTCTTATCTTCTTATCTTATCTTATCTCTTAATTGGTCTTTTTGTTTCCGTTGCAGGTTTGGGACTTACATTAACCAGCCGATGCAGATGGCTGTCAGCAAGGAATGGAGTCTGGGCACGGTGTGCTTATAATGAGGTATGAATTTATTTTATTATTTCACTAATCATTCTTCTATGTTCCGAAGTTTGTTCAACCTTTACAATGTACGTTGTAAGAAGTCTGTCATCTACAGGTGCCATGGACCATTGGTCCAGTGGTTAAGGTGCTCGACTGCTAACTGAGACGTTGCAGGTTCGAATGCCAGGCATTGTATGGAGGAACTGAGGAGATCCTTCATTCATTCGAATAACTTCAACAAAATTTGACTAATCAACGATTAAAAAATTACAATATGTAAGGGCAGGTACAGTGAAAATTGGTAAAAATGCAGAAATAGGAAAAAAATAGCATATACTGAACTACCTCCCCCAGGACCGGACCACCTCACCCTTGGACCGGGCGGTTCTGGATTGGAGGGGGCTGTCAATTCTGGTCTAGACACTAAAAAATAGGATGGAGTTTCTCAGAAATGGAAATTTATAAAATACATTATGCCAGAGACTAAAATTGTTTTGATTAAAAACTTTCTATTTCCGAAAAGTTGAATCACACATTTTCATTTCTTTTTCGATTGTCTTCTTTGTTTCACAGATCATGACAGGCGTGGCTTCTTCAGGCAGACTTGCTGACACAGATGATGGATTTTTTACAAATGTCCGGTGCTGCTTTGTGGAGTAACATGAACACACACATTCCAAAAAACACATGCATTGCCTAGAAGAAAACAGATGTCTCTTTTGAACCGTTAAGAATTATTAGTACTCCTCCTCCTTCCCCAATTAGGTTCCATACAGATTTTTAGTACACCCGTTGCGATAAGAGTATGCATGTTTTATGACATTTATCTTTTGTTAAAATTCCATGTCCCCCTTTAAACATAAATTATTTTAACAATTAGTAATCCCCCCCTCATCCCAGTGCAGAACTCCCACATCCCCCCCCAGTCGTAAATTCCCTTGTCACTTATTATGAAAAAAAATTGTAGCACTTTAATATGTTATTTGTCACTTTTTACTAGTAGACCAGCATAATGTCAGTCGATTTTTAAGAGGGTCTGTGTCGCTATGTCACATTTTAAGAAGGGTAAGGTCGTCGAGATGATGGTGACATGCATTGTCCGACATACACCAGAAATTGGAATTTCAAAAAACGTCAGTTGATTGGTTACATAACCTTTCGAAATATAAATTATTTTGGATTTTATATTTTTTTCAAACCTGTCATCTAAAAGTGTTATTCTATTTGTTTCGTTTCTCTTGTTGTCATTACTGTCACTTTTTAAAATAGCTTGTGTTGGCACTATTAGCTCAAAAATTATAATCATTTACATTGTAGTACCTTGTTATTCAATGTATTGTTTTCATAATGTTATAAATAAACAATTTAAAATTTCTACAGCTTAATGAAAACTGTTTTGTTTCAAGTTCATTCGGTCTTTGTGTCTAATTCGCCTGCTTTTTTTCTACCTCATTTGCGCAACCAACTCTTTGAGACTGCAGAGCAATGCTTGCAGGTCAGGTAAATTTATTTGATTTCTCTATTTATCAATTTTGTTCAAAACTGCATCTATACTGCAAAAGTGCTTATGTAAGAGCTAAATAAAATCTGTGTCATTTTCTATGTCATTGTCAAATCACTAAATGTGCAAGGATAAAAGCAAATCGCTACGACAATTCCACTTGGATGGTCAAAATTTGAAAACCTTGCAATTTCAGCCGAAAAAAAAATTTCGCTCTTGAAATGCCTTTTTAAGTTGGCATTGTGTAGATAAAATGATCAGCTATCACTGCACTTTCATGTCGAAGGGTAACAATGCTCTGCTGATCTGTGCTGAGGAGATAATAACAGGGGTAATGTATTTTGACTGTCGTTATTATCACGCCTGTAAACTAAACATCCTGATTACTTGGGACTGAAAAATCCATTAACAATAAAAAGGAAGGTGGCTTGCACTTTTGTGTTAAATTTCAGGTCTCTTTTTGAGACACAGTATTACAGCATTTTTGTCAATTAAAATTCTGAATATGACTGTCATTTGTGTGGCTCTTATAAATTATAATCTACACCGCTTACATCTAAAGAATGTGTTTCCAACATATGGGAAAGATGTTATCCTGCACACATTTAGCCTTATTCCAGGTCTCTTTGAACAATGATTATTGCAGTATTCGCTTGACTCCGAAATTGATGAAAAGGAGCAAGAACTCTTTTTGACCAATAGTTTTGATTCCTGGTGACAAATATGATCCCGGACACTCCCTCGAGTACACTATGTCTTTCCTCAACAATATTTCAGAAGTCAAACAATGGTAAAATGTGGTCTGCATCTTGTATTTTACTGGTAGTGTTGAGAAGCATCAAACTTACACTCTTAACACTAATGGTTCTTGAAGGGAAATATAAAGAACCCACAGTGGAAAAGAGGTTCTGCATTTTTTTAAGGGTTCGACTGAATTGAAAAGGTTCAATACTTCTTTGGAAGGCCCTATAATAGGACTCTCTATCCTCCCAACTTGAGAGAAAGGGGTCCCATTATGGAAGTTTAGGGCAGCTGAATTACCTAATGTTTTTTGTTTGCTGTTGGAACCTTTTTAAAAGTTGAATAAAGAACCTTTAGGGTTCCTTATCTATACCAGCTTTAGTCCAGTCTATTTGTGAAAAATAACCCCTCAACCCCCAAAAAATTGCTACAAAAGGTTTTTCAACTGATTCTGTTAGGTATAGATGTACTTTTTAACATACTAAAAGTTTACCAAAATCGGACCATCAGAAATATGTATTTTTCAAGATGGCGTCCAAGATGGCCGACGAAACCTTCAAATGGCAATAACTCGGGAACTATCCGCTCAAATTTAATGATCTTTGCATCTAAACCTAGGTTTGTGGGGCCAAAGAACACATTGAGAGCATTAGAAATAACATTGGACCATTATTTAACATTTACAATGCTAATATGGTGTAAAATATGGTTGCCGACACCTCGATAAAGTCAACCATTCACTTAGATTTGACAATCGTTGTATCAATTGCCAATTAAAAGAATGCAGCTGCTTTAGTTGTCATTGAGTGAAACAGAGAAATGATTCATTGCATCATTATTCAATTTAGTTGTCAGCAATTGGCCATAAATGACCATTAACTTTGAGAACTCCTTTGTTTATAAAGTCAATTTACACTGTTCTGAAGTCATTAATTATCCCCCATTTTTGTCTTAAGTGTTGTTGGCAGTATCACAGTTTTTCAGTTTGGCATTGATTATATACAGCAGGGGGCCCACAAGAAAGTCAAATTCGATGATCTTTGCATTCAAACGAAGGTTTTTGGGGGCAAGAACACATTGAGATATTGGACAATTATGGAGCTTTTAAACTCCAATATGGCCACAGACACTTTTATTTAGACAATTTTTTCCACTGAAATTTGAACCATTCTCTTCCCTGTAAGGACATCTTGGAACTAGCATCAGAAAACATGACAAAATCCCCTATCTTAGAATGCAGGTTTGCAAAGTATCCTTGAAACAGGGTATTCTTTAAGGAATTTCCGGTTTTTATTTTACTATGACTGCAGGATGGTATTTTTTGGGGGATATCCCTTGGCTTCAGACAGGTAACACCAAATTTGCATCATTTATCAGGACAGATACATGTAGCATCCTTAAATAGATGTTTTAGGTCAAGAGGGTTGATTGATGCGATCTGAATCTGGATGAGATGCCAACAGTCCTCCATAACTCTGTATGAGTTTAAATGTTTGCAGGAGAGGTGTGGTGCTATTTGTATTATTGATCAGAGACTGCTCAACATCTTACACGTTTACCCAATGTGAGTGATGTGATCATTTACTTGCCCAGCATAGATAATGACACAAGGGGGCCACTATTTGATGTCCCATCTGAATGACATCCACGCAGGATTTTCCTAATGATTGACCACTGAATATTTTGGGTTCTCCAACCAAGGTTCGAACCCATGCAGGCAAAGACCTTCAGCAGAGCAGTTGGGAACCATTTTAAAACAACTCAGCCTTCCAGCTGCTCAAATCCTGGATAATCCTCAGTTGCACTCTTCTCGCCCATGATAAATTATGTACTCAGGATACAAGGGTTGCTTTTTGTCCATATTAGACTTCGTAACCTCTTGATGAAGCAAAAGCTTCCTACTGTCGTAAATTTTGACCAGCCCTTGACTTCGAAAGCACCTGAAATTGTTATTGATGCACCACAAAATAAGAATTGTTATCTTGTCAGGGGGTTTCCATAACAGTATAAACTTTCTGAGTACTGTTGGGACACTGACAGAGGGAAAAGGAATGAATAAAATGTGTGAAACCATCTGATGTGGCTGAATTATCAGAAATGGTTGACATGGCTGATAATCAAGGCAATTGTACTGGCATGGTTCCTGCATTTGCAGGGATTTCAGATTGCTTACTTGCATGTACATTTGCCACAGCAGGTCATTTCAACTACTTGACGTGTGCTCATTACTGCCTGCAAGGAATGAGCAACCTTGAGAATATACATCTTGATGTTAACCTGTTACAGGGAAGTTTCTCACTGTTCCTTGTCTTCATTGTTGTTGACAAAGAAAGAATGCTGGGGACTGTGGGCAGGACTAAATAGCAACCTTGTAACAAAAGAAATTTTAATGAGGTTTTTAATGAGCACTGGTTGTCCAACTGGAAGCAGTGGGATGGCTGAGGACCTGTAGAACCTTGGGACATAATCATGATAATCTGCACCTTCTGAATTGTGCAACAGTGCAATGCAAGATTCCACAGACCAGACCTATTACATGTGTATATGTTTTAAGTCCAAAACGCAGATACATTGGAAGCATGCATCAAAAGTCTTACTTTGGGTACACCCCTGAGAAATATTGTCAAAAGACTACTAGCTTGACAGATGTGACTGTGCATGACCTCAAAGGGATTGGGAAAGAGATCATAGAAGATATTGTCGGAAAGTTACATTTACCAAAAAATCAGAAACACGGGGCAAAAACTTTTTTAGAATATCTCTGCCTTGTAGACTGCTCCTGACTGTGCCATTGATCCTGCACTCCTCTTTCTAAAGTTCCTTGGTGTGTCAAGATCAGGAAATCTTTCCCCAGATGATATATTTTGAGTTATGAACTGACACCCTATCATAAAGTTCGCAACTGAAACAGTTTTCAGACAAAAGGAAAGACCTCTTGTCTCTTGACAAGGCACACATGATTGCTCTAATCAGCACTACACCAACAGAGGATATATATCACATCATCAATTCACCTGGCGATGCAGATGTTGATATTGTTAAGGCACCTTTGAGCATGTCTGTCTTTGCACCAAAACTTTGGCAAAGATACCGATATGCTGAACTTGTTCCTACTCAGTACAACAAAATTTATAATTAGGTCGTCTATTTCTGTTCTGACACCAATTAACATTCAAAAGAATGCAGAGCTTGTTACATTAATTTTGCTTGTTGGTAGAAATATCAGGAGATGATGCACACAGTGAGTTTCCCTTCATCCATGCTTACTTGGGCTGTGATTCATGCTCCAGAGTAATTGGCATCAGAAAAGTTGCCTTTCCGTAAATTAGTGAAATCTGATTCTGTCATGAAGTGCTGTGCAGGTACATTCATATGTTCAATAAATCTGAAGAGATTATGATGGCAGAATTGGGCAAAGGTATGATGATTGCTGTCTTGTTGGCAAATCCAAGAATAAACTTTCATTACTGTGTCACAACATTTTCACCAAGAAGGTGGCGTCTGCTAAGGCATCTGTCACCCTTAAAGGACTTCCTTCCAACTTCCCATACACATTATTCTGTAGCCTGGCATGCTCTACCAAATTAGGGTGTGGTTGGACATGGCATGCAAATAACATGAACTCTGCAGATTATGGATTGAAGGACGGATCCATATTAGTTAATTTCTGTCATGAAGGAGAAGAAATCGGCTCTGGACAAACAAATGAAAGTTATTTGTTATAACTGTTCGTCAGGATGCAAATCCTCCCAATGAAGCTGTAGACATAGTGGACTTTCTAGTAGCCTACTGCAGCATGTGGTCAATACCAAACTGAAAACTATGATAATCCAACCAAGACTGAAGAGATCGATATGGATAAGAACTTCCGACAGTCAGCAAGATGGCGCCAGACAATTGAACAATGTAAACAGACTCCTTGGACAGAGGTATTAGTGGCGATTTACAAATAGTTGATTGTTAGAAACTAAATTGAAAAATTATGCAATAAACCATTTTTCAACAATTCAATGACATTTAAAATAGATGTGTTCCTAATTTGCAATGGACCTAAAGATAGCCAAATCTGAGTGAACAGTCGGCTTAATTGAGGTGTCGGCAGCCGTTCTATGAAGTACGTATGAAATATTGGTCCAATGTCATTTTTGATGCTCTCAATGTGTTCCTTGACCCCAAAAACCTAGGTTTAGATGCAAAAATCATCAAATTTGAGTGGATAGTTCCAGAGTTATTGCCATTTGAAGGTTTCGTCGGCCATCTTGGACGCCATCTTGAAAAAAACACATTTCTGATGGTCCGATTTTGGTAAACTTTTTGTATGTTGAAAAGCACACCTGTACCTAACAGAATCAGTTGAAAAACCTTTTGTAGCAATTTTTTGGGGGTTAAACTGTATATAGACTGGACTACTTATAGAACCTTTAATGGTACCACATGAAACCTTTTTGTCAAGAGTGCAGTACCAGATATAAGGAAACACTAATGTGCCATGTAATTATTGTGTTTAAACATTAATTCATGACATAAATGCATAAAGGCAAAAAGTCATTTTCAGTGTGATGTTAATGCCAGGGTGACGTCAATGACAATTTGGCTAAAAATCTATATAGGGGCTGGGCATGAGAACAGTGCGGTACAGGTCATATGTGCATGCAGCAGACTAATAACCAACAAAAGAATGTTCCACCGTGATTTTGGTCTTAATATACATGTATATAAAGGCAAAATATTACAGGAAGGCGTTTGTATAATGACAAATTTAGATAGAACAACCAAACAGATATACCAGAATATTTTTCTACACATGATTACAGCAAAGTATGAGTTTCTTCAGAAAGATGGCAAAACGTAGCAAATGAAGTTCATGTGATTGGTTGAGGCACAGATTAACTAAACATCAATCTAATTTGAATACATTAAACATGTGCATTAAAGACACTGACGTGTCTGGACTGGTTCTGACTGTTAAGCTGCTCACCGAGGCAGAATGTTAATTTTTCATTGCTTGCTACATCTAGCTAAGGGATTCGGAGCATGTTTTATTGATTATGGCCCGATTGACCAGGCAAACTGAAACTGCCACGTGGATACTTAGAAAACAAGCCAGAGAAACTCATATCAAATAAATTTGCTGTAAACTTGCAGACAATGTACTAAGCTTCTAGGGTACTTAGACAACATCAGACACTACAGCTGATCTTGCAGAATGTACACATGTCATTTGCATTTTCATCAAAAAAACTAATCTGGTGTGATGTTAATGATGCAATATTGGAGAGTGACTGGAGACATTGACACAGCAACCTCCTGCTCCTATATATAACATTATTTCAGAATCTAGTGACTAGATTTTAGAAGAGCAATGGTCAAGTTTCCATGTGGGAATATCCAGTACCAGTTTTGTGAGGGGATTTTTCCAGGAAAATGCTGGTGGAGACAAGCCATTTTAAGTGGGATTGGCCCCTTTAATGCCAGTTTTTGTAGGGATAGAACTTGTCCATCACTTATTTTATGTGTCATGATTTTTGCTAATACCCTATAGTTGATGACATGTGAAAACAAAAAGTGCAGCATATATCACCCTGACAATATGATTTAATGTTAAACACCGGAGACAAGAATTTCAGGTTCAGCTAATTTTGACCCATCTAAGATTGATATGTGTATTCCTTTCTTCACTGAAATTCATTCATGATGAAAACTCAATTGTAACTCTTCAAGACTTTTTCAAATTCACTGTGCCAAGCTGAAAATAACATTTTCAACAGTTTTACAAAGTATTATTAATATGTCAATCCCATACGACCATTAAGAAAGATAAGTTTGCTGAAAGATTCATTGTAAAGTAAGACAAATCAATTTGCAGTAGTAATGGTTTGCCAGACCAGTAACATTGTGCCTTGGCTATTTTGACCATTACACCGATTCATCTTCAGCAAAAAACATATGTTCCCCCAGTTACCAAAATGTCATAAAATGCAGCAATACGGACTGACATTATTAATGATTTTCATACCATTGTTTAAAATGTCATTATTAAGAAGAAGCTTCTTTCATGTGAATTGTTTTGCCACAAGTATCTTCTTTACCGAGAATTGGCGAATCGACTGAAACGTGAGTAGCTCTGTTTGAAAATTGCATTGTGACAGTTGTGAAAAGAAAAATCTATAGTTTGATTGATCGAATGATAGATAGATACAGGGTGGCCTAGAAAACACTTTACACTCTTTCCATGGCATAGTTCTATAAATTTGTCTCTAATTAGTATTCAACCTTTTCTAATGTAAAGAGGAGAGTCATGACAATATATTATCTGTAGTTTGTTCCCCTGGGCTATGTTGTGTGAACTTGAGCTCTGATTTTGCAGAAATAAAAAAAGGCCATTTTCACTCATTTTGCTGTCCCGAATGCAAGGCATTGCCATCAATTCAAATATTGTACCATTGCTTTAATATTCCTACAGTATCCTAGAGTTCTCGAGAGAAGTGTTGTCCCAGGAGTTCAGCTCTCTTTGATTGAAACTCAATCCTGTGGGGAGCTTGAAAGAGAAGAAGGTTGATAGAAATTGCAAGCTACCACAGTTTTTCAAAATGTGCATCCTGTCGTAACGCCTTATCAAAATTAGATCCGAAAGTAGAAACATAATACTGAGATCCCTACCTAAACTTCATGCAAGAATGAGACTGATTGGATAAGAACTCACTGAGTTGTGTCTCATGAGCCAAAGACTGTAAAGTTTTTTCTTGACAACCCTGTACATACATACAAAGTTAGATATTGATCGATTTCACCATGATCAAAATAGGAATCTGAGCACCAAGTCCAAGAAGCTGTTAAGTGTCGAACTAATGCAATGTAGAGCAGCATACTATCATTTTTGTGAATTACCCTGTCATCTCCAGGCACAAAGATCAGATTTAGTCTTTCTCAAAATATCCGTCTTTGTGAATTTCCAGAACATCAGTCAGCAACCATGGTTTCCTCTGCTTCTTTAGCTCTTCTGATTTTGATTGCAACACCCTACAGCCCGACTGCAAATGCAGAAAAGTCAAATGCCCAATTCTACACCTCTACAAATAATATAAATTGTGCATCAACTTCAAAGGAGATAGAAGTCTTTGGGTCCTCATCACGACAGAGGTGGAGCTGTTCCATGCTGTGCACCCAATCAGACAAGATGTGCATCGGATTTGGCTATTCTGATTCCAGGTGTGAGTTGTGCTTCCAATGTACACCAAGTACTGGTTCGCCATATCTCAACTCAGATTATGACATCTATGCAGCATCTGCAGATCTGCAGGAAGGTAAGAAATCAGTTTGGTGAAAGCTGGTCACTGGTCCAGATACACTCTTAACGCAAAAAGTTCTTGTTACCAGTATATATAAAGAACCCAAAGCTGAAAATTTTGTTAAAGGTTCAACTAAATTGAAAGGTTCAATACCGGTGGGAGGGCCCTATCATGGAGCCCCATGCTCGCAATTTGAGAGAAAGGGGTTCCATTGTGGGAAACTTCAGTGCAGGTGGATTGTCCATACATATGTTGCTTTTGTTGGCTATTGGAACCTTTTTAAAAGTTGAATAATGAAACGTTTAGGGTTCCTTATCTAGATCATAGGGTGGTCCACATTTCAATGGGAAAAATCAAATCACCTAAAACCCCCAATTTGAAAGTAGAAATTGATGACCACATAAGTAAAACAAACACATTCAAAATTTGAGCCAAATCGGTTGATATAAATTAATTTTAGAGGTGGCACAAGGCCTTTGAAGTTTTTTATGTAATTGCTCATTCACGCAACTGCAAAATTTGTCTATTTCCCAGATCTTTCTCAGAAGTGAATATTTTTTGGCGTTTTTTTTGTATATGATAAAGATGGCATGGCAAAGTAATATATGGGAGTTATTTTTGATTTATTATTCATAGTTGGTGAAATATGTGCCTGTTTTTATTGAAAAATGCCTGATAATTGACCTATGTAATACCTATGCTGACCTGCTACTAAACCTAGTAAGTGCAAAAGAATATTTGGACTGGATAGGGCATTCTAGACATAGGGTAAAAGTGGGTAATATCACGCATGTGGGTAATATCACGCACCTAACTTAGTGGCTATTTAAAGAACAGCCATGGAAGAAATATCCAATGTTTTAGGTGAAAAAATGTGCATATGAAACAGGTAACTTCAACTAAAAACCTCTTATGCTTGTCTGTGCCACTGACAAAATTGCAGATAGGCTGAAAGCAATTTAGATGTTTTCTGTCAATATTTATGCCTTTTTGATACAATTTCCTGAGTCTATATGATATATAATAGTGGCTGCTGTTTAAGTGATATGCTCAATGTGGACTGACGATGTAGGAAATGCATGTCATAGGATTTCAAAAAAAAGATTATTCACAATGTTGGAATTAATGAAGCCACTGGAATGCATGAAAATGTAATTGGTACAGACCAGGGACAATATCACTCATGTTCAGGGGGTAATATGACGCACTTTTAGGGTAATATGACGCATATTTGAGGTAATATGACGCACATTGGGGGTAATATCACGCATTCAAAATACCTCCAACCTTCATTTCAGTTGCATATTCCTACCCACTGCTGCACTGCACCTCCTTATTCGTTAGGCCTAGTTTGAGGCTTTGAGCATGGATTTGTGATATGTTATAAGCTGCAGACACTAACTACATTTTATTGATTCCAAAAAAACTATTTAAAGTCTTAACTTTCTTACCCAACATTTATGGAAAAACTGGATTTTCACGTGATATTCATGACTATGGAAAACTCACAGTATTTAATCAAAATCAACTGTCATGTGGTCCTATTTTATTAGATTAAGTCTTCAGCTAATTATCATCATTGATACCAAATACTTGGTCCATAATATGGCTAACTAATGGCTATTTAAAGTGTGTGACAAGGAAAGACCTCCCTTCCGAAAGAGACAACCGTTTCTAAAATTTTAGGGAATTTTTTAATATGCGCTGTAGAAGTGAATTCGTTTTTCCTGGTTCTCTTCCAAATCAACCCCCCCCCTTCTTTTGGCATTGAATTCCTTTTAAACTAAAACAAAATCTGACCATTCCACTCAAATTGTCCTAAATCTGTTAAGTTCCCTAAAATGTTCCTGACCACTCCCCCCCCCCTCTTGAATTTGGCCAAGAAATGCATAAATTTATGAAACTTTCAAATATTACAATGTTTTTACAGGGTGCAGATGCCCCCGGACTAGCCTTTGCCCCCCCCCCCAGACTCCTATCTACCTGCTTTTAATATTTCTCTGACAATAAGTTTAAGATTTCATTTTACTGCAGGCCTGAGAGTTGTTTCATATGATATTGATGCTCAAGTACCATGCATGCAGAGTTAAAACTCTGAAAACGATATCAACTTATCCCATATTGCCCTAGACAGAAAGAAGAAAGAAAGAAAGAAAGAAAGATAGACAGATAGACAGATAGACAGATAGATAGATAGATAGATAGATAGTAAAATAGATTAGGCACAGGAGAGGTGATTTATTCTGAGTGCAGTCTAAACATACAGAATGCACGGTCGCAAACCCTTGGCATCCTCTTTCAATTTCCCTGAAATGCTTTTGCCCTCATCATTCTTCCATTGCTTTCTGATCGCAATGGGTCCTAATAGCAGTTCATTCGTCAGTGCAATGGCAATACACAACCCTCCCATTTAAACTAAACCGATTTAGTCCTGCCCCTCTAGTATCATGTTTTTTTTTGTGGGCTTTTCTAGTGTTGGATAGATGATTAGATAGTCAGGCAATCATCCTGAGTCATAATAACCTCAACTTGCGTCATATAACACCTACTGCTGCGTGATATTAAACAGAAGTGCGTGATATTACCCTCAGAAAAGGCTAAATGACCCTAGTTGTTTTAACTAAGTGCCAAGTGCTGTAAGAAGATGTCGGTCAATGGAATATGGTATTTTCTTGACCCCTGAGTTCTATATCCACCAAAAGGTTTAATTTTGCTAATGATAGTTATTATACTTCAGGCCTGGTACCATATAGAAACACTGTAGTGTAATATCACACACAAGGTGCGTGATAATACCCACATTTACCCTACTAAAAAAAGGGTTATTTGATTGAAAAAGTTAGCCATAATTGCGAGACTTGCAAATATCGATAATTTTGAGGTCTGCTGATGGGCAATTAATTGATTATATCATACAGATATTTCCAGTGAATACTGCAAAACAAACTTGTAAATTAATTGATTACACTATAATTTAATGGATCTCCACAGGGAGACCATCGCCAGCAACCAGAAATTATTATTCATCTCCCGCAATACGTGACCAAAATTTGATGTCATAAATCAGTCAAATATAGAATATTAAAGTGCTAAAATGTTATTTGGTGACTGCAGTGTGAACTACTGAGCTGACTGTAAATAATAAATAATTAGCCGATTTCCACCAAATGAAGTTTTGACAAATTTGAAATTGAAGAACATTAAAAAATATAGTTAACAGTAAAAAGAAACATTGTGAATACAATGTAAATAATGCAATTGAGACGTATTTGTGAAAATGCAGGCTAAATTGTTTTTATTGTTTTAGGGCAAACAGTTATACAAATTTCTGAATGACATTGGTGTCACCAAATCGTACTACCATTTGCTCTTACAATTATCCAGCTGAAACAAAGCACTGAACATTTCCGGCTCAGGATATTGTTTGTTTTATTAACAATCAAGATCTTAATATCAGCAATTGTGCCCCCTAGCGAGTAGCCAATGAAAAATTTGAAAAATGAATTCCCTTGACAGCCAATCATAAATCAAGAAATGGGAATATCCAGCCAGGATAGGTTAGGGATATTCCCAATTCTTGAGTTCTGATTGGCTGTCAAGGGAATTCCCTTGTGATGTACGTCTTTGCCAACTCAAGTTTATGCCTTTGCTTTCCAATAGAGGGTGCTTGACATGCACACCTGGATTATTTTAGATAAAGAAAGACATATATATGTGTGATCATTGGCCTGCGATCCATATCACAATGAGTTCCATATGCCTTCAGCGTGTTTACTATTTAAGTCATAAGCTATATTTACTATTTCCACCTGATGATGAGATTTTATTTTTTTTCCAGATTTATTGATCCACATCCCAATGGATTCCATATCTGGAGGAGTCATCACTGCTGTTGGCACAACAGCTACTGTCCATGGAACACCAGGTCAATAATTGTTTGATCTCTTTCTTTATATTTCATAGAGCTTTTCGTTAATTGATTTTACCTTTTTCTAATTAATTACTCCGTAAAATTGTAAACTCTGGATTAGTCAGCTTGTCATGCTCAATGTGGTTTGGACTCACATCCTTGGCTCTCAATGCAAATATGCTATCAAGCTACTCTGCAAACAGAGTTCATACTTTACATTTATTAAGATATTGTACTTTCTAAACATGCACAAGAGACAACAGCAGTGAGCTACCACAGGCAGTGCCAGAATTCACATGCTGAAACTGACAGGCAACTGCAAGCCCCTGTGGAGACCGGGGCTATTTGAAGCGCGGTATTATATGAAACCTGCCTAAAATCAATTTTTTTTTTTAATTTTCACCAAATTGATACTTTTGGTAGATACTTTGTTCATTGATACATTCTATCATAACCTTAATCATCCAAATTTCCAAAATTCTAATTCTGTAGGAAAGAAAGTTAGATTTTGGGTGTCCGAGTAACTTGTTTGCTCAGACTTCGATTGGAGTTATTGTATAGTATAAAGATTTGTATCCGGGTGAACTAACCCTGATTCCATATTAGCAAAACCAATCCTAATTCACACCCGGAAGCTTCAGTTGATGGGCATTTGATGAGACTGAATATTAGCAAATTTGTATTTGCGTGACAGGTTTAGTGTAATCACGCATGGTGGAGTTGGCCAAACATTTATTTTTCTAATTAAAATTGCCTTGCAAGTCATTGCAAGTTGGAGTTATTGCAATTAAGAACTACCACATGCAAATTTGCATTTCTGAAAAGAAAATATGGAACAACCACCTTTTTTACCCCAGTTGAAAAAATTGTGTTAATTGCATTATACAATTTATTTTCAAATGAGTATTGTACTAAAGCTGGTAGTCGTCATAAGGATAGCAATAATTCAAAAGAAGCCCCTGTATAAGAAGTTGTCTTCACATTTTTATGGTGCTTTAACTAGCCCCGAGGCTGCGGTTATTTGCCAAAGGAGTTGGTAGTTTGTGTCTGTAACACAGAATTCAATAATTACATGTATTTAATAAAATGATCTTTGATGCGAGGCAGTCACTCTGTGAGCATTACCACCTGAGCTGACTGCATGTTTGTGCTTTCTTTCACAGGTCCAAACACAACTGTTGGTAAAATTGGCAAGGCTGTATTCCTGC
The DNA here is from genome assembly GCA_026936325.1 of Platynereis dumerilii. Lineage (NCBI taxonomy): Eukaryota > Metazoa > Annelida > Polychaeta > Phyllodocida > Nereididae > Platynereis > Platynereis dumerilii. The sequence continues at coordinate 32,533,009 of JAPTHN010000013.1, forward strand.
CTAATGTTGGAGCATCTGACAACAATCACATCAGACTTGGGAATCACAACAACGACTGTTTGGGAAACCTTGGTCTTTGCCCGAATGGAGTGAAGTTGTCATTGTGGTTCAATATTGAGTCTCAAATTGAGGGCTGGGCTTACTTGATGCAATCAACGGTATTTCACATGCGGTTCCGCACTCTTGGCGAGTTTGTTCCCGAGGTGTGGATCAAGAATGGGAGCCACATCCACAAATTCTCCATGCATTTCATCCTCTATGGCAGGTGGCACCACATTGGAATTACATATGCTCCCGATTCAGGTGTCGAGGTCTACATCAATGGGTGCGTCCCAGATAGGCATACCAAGTCTACAGTACAGCAATCTACAAGCATCCAGAATGACTTTGAGTTGGGTTGTGTAAGTGGAACCCAATGCATGAGAGGTCATTTTGATGACCTACGCTTCTGGACTGTCAAAAAAAGCCAGCAGTTTATGTGGCAGTTGTCAAAGTTATAGATATTTCAGGGACACTTTTGCAGCTGAGGTAAAAACATAAACACATACATGTAAGTGATACAGTATATCACCGTGCTATAAGCAGGTGGGCAATTCCGTAAAGTCAGATTTACAGATTTTACACTTTAGCAGCTTGTGCAGCCCTACCATTACATTTCTGCTATTTCATTGTTATTTTGGCATGAGGCCAGATAATAGGGGTATCGGACAAGTCATCAACCAAAGCACCGAGTGAAACAGGAGCCGAGCTATTTCAAAAAGTCATCGTGTCCGACGTACATGCAGGCTATACATTGTGTGAGTACGTCCGTCACGGTGACATTTTGCTTTGTAGCTCAGCTCCTGTTGCAAATGGTGCATTGGTTGATGACTTGTCTGATACTCCTATTACATGGCCTCATCCTTGTTTAACAATACAATAGCTGATGTGTAATGGCAGGGCCACACAAGCTGCAAAAGGGTCCTGGAGGGGTTTAGCACCCTCCAGACTGGAATATTATTGACAAATTATGGGTTAATCCAAGACGAACCATGCCCTATTGGAGACCAACGATGAAGGTGGATTTACAGAAATTCTGTAATGCAGAAATGACTAAAATCACTGTTGATGTCGTCTAGAGACTTCTGAAATACTGTAGTAAAATTCTGCAATAAGTTAGTGATCCCAAGGGTTGAAAATGTATAATATTACAAGAGGGTATACATGTAAACTTTTGAAAATGCCATAAAAATGCAATTTATAATGTATTTCATGTTAGATTTTCCTGTTGTTGTAAAATGGTTCTGAAAATAGAAAAAATCGGTCATTTTGTGTTGGTGTCTCATGACAGAGCCACCTAGAAAGACAGCTATAAAAACTACTACACACTCTGGACAGCAAAAGAAGCACCAAGACATAAAGCCAGACCACCCTGAGAATTCTACAGGACTAATTGAAGATCTATTGAAGACATACATATATATTTCTTTTGACTATGTGATTTTTAACTGCATATTTTATGAAAACTTGATTACAATTGTAAAGTGTGTTGAGATGCTTTCATGAAATGCACTCAAAGCTGATAAAAATAATCATTATTGTTAGCTTTTTGAAAATCAATATCATGGATAATTCATATGTCGTTGTAAAAGTGTAAAAAAAAAACAATTTTAAAGTACTTTGACATTAATTTTGTATGTTATTGTGTACATGCAGACACACTACAAATTTCTGAAAGTGACCTTTAGAATCTAGCCTTAGCTATCTATCCATAGCCATATTAAGCCAAATTTAGACTACACCTATCCAAACCTATCCATACATGTAGCTAGCAAGTAGTAGCAAAAACCCTAATTGTTTATACAAACGGCAAAGAGATTACAGTGTACAAAGGAATGGATGTGAATACTTGTGGATAGTTAGAGATAAATTAGCTATGAATAGCTATGAGCAGTTAAGTTGAGCCTTTTATAAGAAATTTGTACTGTATGTATTCAGAGAAACTATCCAGTTGATATTGTCTGTTGGCACAACATTTGGCATTTAAAATCGTTAATTAAGTTGATAATTGAGCCTGCAAACATGAACTTTATATAAGATTCATATCACCAACTATTCCATCATTAATCTATAGCATGTGAATAATTTTTTTATGAAGAATAAAGATTTTAAATTGACTTCAAGCCATTTCCAGTGTTAAAGTCCTGACGTACGGAGCTATATATGGTGAATTGTGGTGACATTTTCTAATGGGACATGACATGCAATTGGACATGTGGTGATTATGATGACATCTGGTGATGAGATGGTGATGACAAGTGGTGGTGGTGGTGACTATAAATGACCATTGGTGACTGTTGTGGTTTATGGAGTCAATTATCAGAATTACCATTCGACACCTCTTTCAGCCACAAGCCAGTATTTCACTGCAATAAAACCCATATTCTTTACTGTCTAGTTATCCTCCCATGGGAGAATAATAAATGAAGCTGTGAAAACAGTACAGCAACAAAGGTCTTAATTTTGGCCACCAATGAATGCACAACATAAATAAACAAAATGATCAATGATCAACAAAATGTCTCACTTCAACAATCAGAATTGAATTATTATTATATTTGTCTTAAACTCAAATGTTCAGTATCATTCACCTTTAGATTTCAGATATTTTTGCTTGATGGTTTTACATGGCCAGTTATGAAATGACCCCATGTTATAAGTATGAATTGATCAATATTCCATGAGTCATTCATTCGCTTACAATTACTCTGATAAACTGAGATCTGTGCTTCACACATTGGATTAACGTGTTTGACTGTTCCATTGTTTGATATTTGTTGTTTGTGGATCACATGTTTCAGTTTTGTCTTATGGTATAAGCCAGCTATTCACCACAGGATCGGCAAAATGTGTTTATCTCAACTCGGGTTGACGCCGCTACTAAATTATACAATGCAGCCTAGATGAGCTTATACACGATTGCTTGGGGATTTCGAAATTGCAAAAATTCTTTGTTTCATCCAAGTAACAGAACATCCAACTTACCCATTGGCACAACTTACCCCAGTTACCCCAGTCCCTACACTCCAACACATATCAAGAAAATTGGGGATCCTCTAATGATTAAGCAAATCCAAACAATTGCATGATTAAAAGTTATGTGGCCATCAAATCAATCCACCTGAACAGTGAAAGTTAAAAGGCATGACAAACCTGATTGGACTCAGAAAGAAAGATTTAGAAAATAACTGAGGTTGATGACAATTAACTTAACTCTCACCTTTTTTTATTTCAAGCAATTTTATTTAATTGTCTAGATCTAATAAAAGGGCAAAGAAGGGATAAATCAATTCATTATTCTCAATTGCAGTGATGACAGTACATGCCAAAGCTTCTCAGTAAATGGAGCATGGTCTTAAAAAAGAGAAAACTGGTCACTCATGCACATCGCTTTGTTGTAGGGGCCTGATCTAAAAATAACTTCCAAGTCATATTTCTTTCCCTTGTTTCCCACCAGGAAATATATTGTAGCCACATAACATGGAAGTTGCAAATTGGTGCAAGTTTACTTTCAAGTCTTGTTACAGAAAAAAATACCCGGCAATAAATTTTTTTTGTATTTTCGATACCGAAAATTTCAGATAGGCCTACCGTTGCTCTGACTAATAGTAATATACTTTAAATATTAAGTCATTGTTTTTACCGGCCATTTTTGTACTACCTCTTTTTTACTCCAAACAAGCAATGTATACAGGGCCGTGCAGAGCCTGCAGTAGGCCCAGGCCAAAAGGAAAAAGTAGGCCCCCCTTCAGCGGCTCCAAGTTAAAAAAATTATGACCATGTTAAATATCTTTTCTGGAGGCAAAACAACCAACCCAGGGCCATGACATGGTGTGATTTGAGCCTTTTCCCATCTCGCCTATGTTAGTTTTTGGTGAACACCAGACTTTTTGAAATTTTCTCTCACCAGGTTTAAATTAAAATTTTCAAAGCCCTTATTAAAAAAACAACCTTAGATTTTGAATTACCAACATACATTTAATAAATTCTACCAAACCAAGCTAGGTGACAACTGGCAAGGTGCAATTATTATGAAGAACGCAACATACTTGTTATTTTTGACCTTATCTTGCTAAATTACCAAACTGTTAATGGATGCTTCGTATAAAAAGTTCAAGATTACTGAAGAGTTTACCTGGGGCAATTAAGATACATCAAAGTACAATTAACAGATTCATGAATCATGAGTCATAAAAACAAAAATCTGTACAATTGAATGTGAAATTTCAATACAGACTGAGATTCTGACTGTGACACTTTTTGGGTTTACAGCCTTTCGCAAATCGCAAGAAAAAAATTAGACCAGTATTTCTGACACAATTAAGTCAGTTATCCACTTGCAAACTAATCAGCGAATCTTGAAATTTACCTGATGAAAGCCTAAAGTTATTGCTTCTTTCGAAAAAATCTTAAATCAGATTTGAAAATTTCAATGATTTTGCAATATAACTGTTGATTTATAGAGTAGTAAGAAGATGTTCTTTCCCTATCATTGAACAAAAGTAAGACATATTTATATCAGAACATTAAAACTATGTTAATTTGATGCGACATTTGCTGGATTGACTAAAGTATGCAGGGCAAATTATAATTGGGAACATGTTACCCAATTTCAAGTGAAGAATTTCCTCATTGATATTCTTCAGGCTGAACAAAACATACTAAAAGTTCACATGGAAGACTCTTTTCAGCAGCAGAATTTCACCCTACAGATCTTGTGAAAAAGCATCTTAAAATTGATCGAGATTGTCTCTTTTTACAACAAGTACATGTGGAATCTCAATATTCACAGATTGACCTCAATGACAATTACATCATTACTCCTTATTCTCATCTTGCATCTTACCTGCTTACATGAGCAGGAACACAAATCTTGGGGTAGGCTGGCCTATGTGGCAAAATGACAGCTGCCACAGGCCCATTCACTCAGGGGGCCCCTGCAAGATGCCAAAAAGATATAAAAATTGAGAAAAACTATCTGTGAAAAACTGTGGATAGTGTGGTACCGCTTACTGGATCTTGAAGCAGGACCTGGACCAAAAATCAAACTTTAAGATGGGGGCCCCAAATTGCCCAATGGAAGAGGGTCTATTATTGTACAGGAGCTTTCAGGGCACTCTCACATTGGAGGCCAAACGGTTCACTCTGACAACAATTTTAAGAAATACCTGCCGATAAAAATCACAGAGAAAAATAGACCATGAACTGAACATAAGATTTACTAAGAAACAAAATTTTAAAAAGGCGATCGTTTAAATTTTTTACCTTAAACAGAGCAATAATAATTATGTAAATTATAAATTTCCGACAGTAGAGATGTCGGGGCCAACCAACTTATTTTGCTGCAGAGCCCAAAATGGCAAAAGTCTAACCCTGTACAAATCGAGTACAATCTAATTTTCGCAACACGCGGTTAACCTTACTTTGGAAGTAGGCCCCCTGACATTTGGGGGCCCCTGCCATTTGGCCCCCCTGGCCCCCCCTCTGCTCAGGCCTGAATTATGTATATATACATTCTGTCATAGGTATGTGTCTGTCTACAGCACCTGTCTGGTTGTCCAGTCAACTAACTGTCTTTTAGCTGTGTGTGCAAATTTACAAGCTAATGTATTTGCCAACTCCACAACATTGAGACAATTCTACATTGATGAAGAAGCAGTTTGAATGTCATCCATCGCAAAACATAATATTAGATTTGGGGCAACCATTTAATCTTTGGAGCTAATTTTTTTTAATGAATGAATAATTTCTTGCCCAGTTTTAGTGAAATTAATTCTTTATGGTCAATCTTGGCATACTAACTTTTAGATGATGGTACATGTATGTATTTCTTAACACAGAGTCGTTTGATTTGGAAATGAATATTTGAAGATGTCATGTAATGGCCTCGAAATAAATAATTTTTGTTGCAAACTCGTGGTTTAGGTGAAATAAATAATTTCCCATAGTAAAGAGGAAAACTCCAAGCCCCCCTCTCCAATTATCTGATGGTCGGCCCCTTTGATTATCCAATGGTCACGGCCCCATTATCCATCAGAACATGCAGGAAGCAAACATCAAAATGTAATGGAGATCAGAGAGGATCATGACACCTTGATAATAAGGCCAGCTGATGAAGTATAGCTAAGGTTATGAGATCAGTTGTGAAACATCCTTCACACCATATACATGTATTGCCTCCTAAGATCCAGCATAAGATTAAGTGCAATTCCAACCAGAACTGTCAGATATAAAATGTCTTTTGTTCCTGCTAGTATCTGATTGTTCAAGAACCAGTAACTTGTCTTATTATTATTGCTACCGTAATATGGGGTGAATCGGGACAGAATTGGCAGTTTTTCTGTCAGAGCATGGACAAAAATCAATCTAGAAATCAAAATTTGGTGTCAAATTGTGTCTGAGCACGAGGTCTAAGTAACTCTTGGAGCTTGATGAGATACCTTAAATTCCCAGTGCTCAAGGCCCAGAAAACAACTGTCCCAATTCACCCCTAACTTTGGGGTGAATCGGGACACTCTATTATTTCCACAATTAATACTCCCTTCTTTCTTTGGGTGACTGCTACTTGTAAATAGACATTAGGAAACATGTTCAACTTGCAAAAAAGTAATTTTGAGCATCATCTGAAATCAATTTTAATGATAATATGCAAATTAAAAAAAAAGTGATAAATGACAGAAAACTAATAAAAACTGTGGCTTTCTCCTAATTTTTCTAGTAATTGATAATTCTGGACTAAATCCACTGTAAATTATGCCAAGTTCAATAATATTCATCAATAAACCATGCCAGTACACTCAATTGAAAATTAGTATTGTTATTTTGGTTCGTCCCGCAAACTTTGCCATTGACCTGAATCTGAACCCGGGACCAAACATACACAATCCCATATCCAGTCTTTAATTATGGTCCCCTAAGACCATGTTAGACTGATTTTAAAATTTGTTTCAAGTTTATTGGCTCTAGTATCAAACCTTTATATGGTTCGAGCAAAGTTTTGACCAGCTTGTAAAACATCATTTCTGCAGTGCAAAATTTAAGGTCCTGCAGCTCATCACTGAATGCAGTCAGAATTACAAAATTTTATCACAATATGCGCTTGTATGTGTACTATAAATGTGCCAAAAATCAAGTTCCTAAGAATATTAGAAATAGGTGTTTTTGAGCAAATAAATTGTTTCCCTGCTCTGTCCCGATTCACCCCAGTGTCCCTATTCACCCCATATTACGGTACTATTATTGTTTCATGTACTTTTTTTTTTGTATCGTTTGTAATTTCTTATCATATCATATCGTATCATATCGTAATGTTAGTAAGCAAAGGCTATTAAATACATTTAGCTCTCCTTCAGGCTACAGTCTAACAAATTTTGCGACACAAACAGTCCACAGGGGCCTCTGAGGAACCCCTCTATTTATGCCCAAAAGCACATATAAATTTGGATTCCAGAAGGTGAAATACCACTCTGTTTTCCCGTAAGAAATACGTACGAAAATTTACGAACGAAAAACATATGTAAATTTTCGTATTGATTTCATACGTGTTAAGTTGGATTTTTGGCCTTTAACTTTTGCTTCCTAATTTTTTTTTTCAGATAGGCCACTGCAAGGTCTAATCTTAAACCATTTGAGATAACCATATAGCGCTAAAATTGCCAAAGTGACTGAAAGTACCCGTGTGAAATTTGTATGAATTTGTACGACATCCGTACGAAAATGTATGTAAGTGCTACGGATCGGCTCTTTTTTGTAAGTTTCGAACGTAGAATTTAAGCGAAAATCTTTGTTTCATAAGTCCTAAGGAATATTTTGAGCTATTATCAATGATTGGATATTTCAAAAGGTGAACATGCAAGAAATGGATAGGGGAGGGGGCCTCCGAGGCCCACTGTGGACCGTTTCATTCAATTTTTTGGTCAGCTGCAATTTGCGATGGCTTTAGGCCTACACATGGGATACTTAAATTAAAATTGCATCTGATTACTTTCTGACTAAGGAAGGATTACATGTGCCAGTGAAACTTGTCAGTCAATTTGTGTTTCAAAGACAGAGCATCAACGTTAGAGGAGGGCTTCCGAGGCCCCTGTGGACCATAAGACAGTTTTAAAAACGAATTAATTTATAATATCTAACAATGCATGGTCTCTGGTGTTAAGACAAAGGTACATTATTTGTAAAGAGGAAGTTAATTCTAAGCAAGGCTAAAGTATTGAATTTCACGCAGTAAAATGTCAAGGTCAAGGGAAGCAATCTGACCTCAAAATTAATTTTTGACGAACTTCCTAAAAGGGCCTCTCAGTGAGTCAGACACTTTTATTGTCCTGGTAAACGTTGTTGTTTTTTTTTTTTGCATTTTCAATTTCTTCAATTCCGAGAAACTAACAGAAAATCGAAGTCTCAGTGTCTATACAATTAAGAAATCATCCTTATTATTTTAAAATCAATATGCAACGGTTTGCCACCCTAATATTTGGCATATATTTTTGTAGGCAGACCAATATGACTTGTTCAATGAGATGACACAGATATTGACCCCCTCCCAGGGCCCAATTGCATAAAATTGCCTTTGGCACATAAACAAATTTAAAAGTGGTTATATATTTAGCTCTATTTTTTCATTTATACAAGCATGTTTTGTGGAGTGATCCTCATCTAAAAAGAAGCGGTGTTATAAAGCTTTTGTGAGTGGAACAGTAGGTGTATGGTCATGTATTTGAAGTTTTGTAGTACATTTGTGTGACAGATAAAACGAAAGAAAAATTTTGTAAATCTAAAAATTTTCTAAGGTAATTGGTTGGTGACGTAATCTTGCCTTTTTATAAATCCACGAAAATGGGAAATTTCACAAGTGAAATTACACTTTCACGGTCTACATGCACAGCGTTTGATTTTTAAAAAGCTCATTTGGAATTTCTTGGAAATTGTTTGTTTCGAAAGAGCAGGAAATGACCAAAAATTCAGAAGAAACACTCCGAAAAAATTGTGCATTGCGGGTTTTCAACACTCGGCCTCAGCGTCAAAAATGAAGTCAAAAAGGAATGACTGGGAGGAGGAGGAGGGGTGGGAGTTTTGTCGCAAGTTCCATTAAAAATTGATATCCCCCCCCCCCCCAAGGTTTAATGTGGAGTTTTGGTACTCCTCCTTTAGTGTCGATGCGGATTTACTGTAGCCCATCCCAGACACACAAAGCAATGTGCACACATATATTGTTATATATATGCACAGTATCGCACACCTTGGACAATTGCACAACAATGTGCATACGGATTGCGCACTTTTGTCCTTTTGGGCACATGTTTTACAATTTTTTTTCTTATGTTGAAAGTTTGTGTCTGCCCTCAGATAGAAAGTTTGTACCGGGTGCCCAATCGAGCAAAACTCCTACCCCCCCCCCCCTCCAGTCATTTTAAAAGTCTGAAAGGTCCTTTAGATGGTCACGCTGAATCATTTATGGTACTTGTGATTTTAAGAATCTGATTCAATTAAATTCAAGAACACACATCCGCATGTCCCTCATTCGAGGTCGTTGACCTCACATTCACAGAAGAAATTTAAAAAACAAAAAAAATTCTAGAATACCAACTTCCAGCAATAAAATATTCTGTCAAAAAAAGAAGGAATTTTTTGGTACGTTTAGTTTCACTTCTTTCACAGAATTAGCACCACACGAGAAACCAAGCCAGAACTTTTTCTCCCATTTTCACCGATTAGGTATATATATAGTATGGTTAAAATTACCTGTTCAACTGAAAGGGAACTTTATTTCATGGGATAGTCATGACACTGAATGCACGGCTGCAGATCCATATCATGTTTACAGACAACATATTATTATATTAATTTTACGAAGACTTTTTTCAGACTGTCAATCTATACTAATATTCAGAGAGCTGTGCTTCTGCATAACAAGTAAAAAAAGAACGTTTTGTAAATTACTAGACTGAATCCATAAAAAGAAATTTGTTGATGAGCTTTTCACCAAGGAAGTTTCTTGTTTTAATAAAAATGCCTTTTTCATTATTCCGGCTAAGTATATCATGCGCTTAAAAATCAGTTAAAAGTAAAGGAATTATGCCAGAGCTTACAGCCTAACCATGGCAAAATGCAAAATAAAAGTTGATTTTCACATTAAATTACACATTATTTCGTCCTTGATTCTCATTCATTTCTGTTTTTTTCTATTTCGTTACAAAATATCACAACTGTAGTGAATATATATCATGAATTTATTTATAGTACACAACTGAGTAGATAATTGTTTTCCTGGATAAATCATAGGATATCAGGAAATAATAATAATGTTATAAGCAAGGGGAAGTAAATTAAAGAGAAAAATAAAATTTTCACTTGCAATTAAAATTGTCCTGATCCAAGTACATCTACACAGAACTACAACATGTACATGGCATACATTTTAACTTTAATGTATCTAACAAGTACGTCCGACATAAATAAACTTTACTGGTACAGACAAGGATTTGACCTTTTTCTGCACTGCGCAACTGTAATTTATTCTTCTTTGAAATTTAGCAAAATACAATTATCCATCGATGGCAATATATAGCTCTTTTCAGCGAAAAAATACTGTGACAAGGAAAAAGATTGGTTACAAGCTTAAACCTTCAAATACATATCAATCTCGCTTTTATTATCTTGCAGATCTATAACGTGTTCACAAGGACTACAATTATAAAAAAAAGCATTTCATGGAATTGAAATTATTTTGAAGTGAGTACATGCCTGGTTATTACACTCTTGCATGCTCATAAATGGAACTCCGGGAGGCAAAGGGACCAAACCCGAAATTGCAAAAACAGTTTTGACCATTTTAAATATTGTGATGTTCATGGTTTTGAAACTATATCAGCTACAAGTTTTACAATGATAACTTCCTCACTGGGGCTTTTGAAATTAACTATTTTAAAAAAATTATTGACGATTTTAATTTTTTCGCCTTGGAAAATGGGGATTTTAATGAAGACATCAAAGTGAACCAACCCATATTTTGCTTGAAACTGCTTATGATTTTGGGTCAAATTGACCAGATAAATAAATAATTGCACTTTGTTTAAGATCTTTTACTACCATCACGTCAACTTCAGGGTGGCAAATGAATTAATTAGCGTATTCTTCAGCGAAAGTTCAAAATATGGTTGATTCACTTTACCGCAAAATGATGGTAGCTTAGCTTCAGGCCTGAGCAGAGGGGGGGCCAGGGGGGCCAAATGGCAGGGGCCCCCAAATGTCAGGGGGCCTACTTCCAAAGTAAGGTTAACCGCGTGTTGCGAAAATTAGATTGTACTCGATTTGTACAGGGTTAGACTTTTGCCATTTTGGGCTCTGCAGCAAAATAAGTTGGTTGGCCCCGACATCTCTACTGTCGGAAATTTATAATTTACATAATTATTATTGCTCTGTTTAAGGTAAAAAATTTAAACGATCGCCTTTTTAAAATTTTGTTTCTTAGTAAATCTTATGTTCAGTTCATGGTCTATTTTTCTCTGTGATTTTTATCGGCAGGTATTTCTTAAAATTGTTGTCAGAGTGAACCGTTTGGCCTCCAATGTGAGAGTGCCCTGAAAGCTCCTGTACAATAATAGACCCTCTTCCATTGGGCAATTTGGGGCCCCCATCTTAAAGTTTGATTTTTGGTCCAGGTCCTGCTTCAAGATCCAGTAAGCGGGTACCACACTATCCACAGTTTTTCACAGATAGTTTTTCTCAATTTTTATATCTTTTTGGCATCTTGCAGGGGCCCCCTGAGTGAATGGGCCTGTGGCAGCTGTCATTTTGCCACATAGGCCAGCCTACCCCAAGATTTGTGTTCCTGCTCATGTAAGCAGGTAAGATGCAAGATGAGAATAAGGAGTAATGATGTAATTGTCATTGAGGTCAATCTGTGAATATTGAGATTCCACATGTACTTGTTGTAAAAAGAGACAATCTCGATCAATTTTAAGATGCTTTTTCACAAGATCTGTAGGGTGAAATTCTGCTGCTGAAAAGAGTCTTCCATGTGAACTTTTAGTATGTTTTGTTCAGCCTGAAGAATATCAATGAGGAAATTCTTCACTTGAAATTGGGTAACATGTTCCCAATTATAATTTGCCCTGCATACTTTAGTCAATCCCAGCAAATGTCGCATCAAATTAACATAGTTTTAATGTTCTGATATAAATATGTCTTACTTTTGTTCAATGATAGGGAAAGAACATCTTCTTACTACTCTATAAATCAACAGTTATATTGCAAAATCATTGAAATTTTCAAATCTGATTTAAGATTTTTTCGAAAGAAGCAATAACTTTAGGCTTTCATCAGGTAAATTTCAAGATTCGCTGATTAGTTTGCAAGTGGATAACTGACTTAATTGTGTCAGAAATACTGGTCTAATTTTTTTCTTGCGATTTGCGAAAGGCTGTAAACCCAAAAAGTGTCACAGTCAGAATCTCAGTCTGTATTGAAATTTCACATTCAATTGTACAGATTTTTGTTTTTATGACTCATGATTCATGAATCTGTTAATTGTACTTTGATGTATCTTAATTGCCCCAGGTAAACTCTTCAGTAATCTTGAACTTTTTATACGAAGCATCCATTAACAGTTTGGTAATTTAGCAAGATAAGGTCAAAAATAACAAGTATGTTGCGTTCTTCATAATAATTGCACCTTGCCAGTTGTCACCTAGCTTGTTTGGTAGAATTTATTAAATGTATGTTGGTAATTCAAAATCTAAGGTTGTTTTTTTAATAAGGGCTTTGAAAATTTTAATTTAAACCTGGTGAGAGAAAATTTCAAAAAGTCTGGTGTTCACCAAAAACTAACATAGGCGAGATGGGAAAAGGCTCAAATCACACCATGTCATGGCCCTGGGTTGGTTGTTTTGCCTCCAGAAAAGATATTTAACATGGTCATAATTTTTTTAACTTGGAGCCGCTGAAGGGGGGCCTACTTTTTCCTTTTGGCCTGGGCCTACTGCAGGCTCTGCACGGCCCTGCTTAGCTTGGTTCACTTTACCTTAATACTGAATCCAGAATCCTCGACTCAATGAATGACAATGATGATCAACCAGATGGTTGAAAATGACCTGATCCCAACCAGGGAGGGTACTTGAAATCTTTGGTTGAAAATTATTTGATCAGCCTCATTCTGGGTAGTAGCATTGCTGCAATAATGATCAAAACTTGGGGTGGTTCACTTTGTCAATGTGTTGGTTGGTTCACTTTGCCTTGCGACTAAACTGAGTTGTAGCCACATTCATGATTGGGTTGGTTTGCCCTCCTATAAATATAGCCTTGCTATTGGAAATTAAGGAAGGTCACCCAACCATCAGATAGAGGACACAGTTTTATGCTAAAAACGATGGTACATGGAAATGCCAAAATTCAGGGTTGGTTCGCTTTGCCTCCCAAGGATCCAAATGTGGAATATACTTTCGGAGAAAAAGTGTCAAAAGAAAGCAAATGTTGGAGTTTGAATTGCGGTGAGGTCCATTATAATAGTGTGGTATCATTCCTAATAAATCACTCTTTGAAGCATCAACTGTTAGCAAGAATCTTGAATGTTTGGTTGGATATTTCGTCCTATTGTACCACTACCTAGGGGCAACGTCTAACAAGAAATTTGAACAGAAGGCCCACAAGTTCTTGCCAATGGTGGTCATTTTAAGTACAATTGAATTGGACCATCATGTGCTCCAGTAAGAGTTGCCTAAGTTATGAATTTTTATGGTGATTGATGAAGTATTCAATACTTACGAGCAAGAGTGTATTTAGCAGAGGTTATGTCTGTGACAAGATATGAGGAGAGGAAGGGCAGTTGACCGATCATTTGGATAATTTATCCTCTCTGGATTTGGAAGGCAATACCATTATACCACTGTGTGTGTGGGCTATCATCTCGCAAATTCCCAAACAGTCGGTTATCCTACATATGCTGTGATGTTTAACCACACATTCCGTAACAAGGTAACTTGAGCCCACAACATCAGGTGACCTTGAAGACACATTTTCATTATATATTTATGAAACAAAAGTTATTTTTAAACCAGATATGTTTGCTCATCTGATATTTTTATTAATCTTGAGAAATTGGTGCCGGTTAGATTATTTTCTGCTAAATATTTCCAGGACATCGTGATGTTTTTAATTGATTCAATTATTTTGGCTGAAAAATTTCAAAAATGCTAATTTCTTAGTCTTCAATACAAAATGTATATGTTGGGTCTTGATGTTTGATGTTGACATCACCAATTGCTAATATACTTGAAGTTTACAAATTTTCAACAATTTTGGCCATGGTAGGATTTTGTTACTGTATAGGCCCAATGATGGTCCAATTCAGCGCTTCTGAGCAGTTTACTGGAAGAGGCGCTATATAAATCACTATTATTATTATTATTATTATAGGCCAATTTCAATTAAGCGCAACGGAATCAGACAGCGTAACCGAATCATTTTCTTAAAAGCGGGGCAGCACAATTTCCATCTGTGCAATCTCAAACATATTTGATATTAAAGTGTTTTTAGAGTATATCCCTGGGATGACCATGGTCAGTCTATCTTTTAAATAGTTAGAGCAGTTTTCCTAAATCAGACAAAGAAATCAAAAAGTATCAAAAATTGCTGTTTTCACCATTGATTCCGTTACGCTGTGTTCAGCTTGCTGTAAAAATTGCTCGGGATGATCACAGACATTCTATATATCAAAAATAACGTGCAAGCACTTTAAGACATGCTTGTAGATAGACTGCCCATGATATTATCTACCCCTTTGCCTGTCACCTGCACTAGGGTATCTGGCATGTGAGACCTGCAGAGGGTATCTGGCATGTGAGACCTGCTGGAGGGTATCTGGCCTGTGACCTACTTTTGCTGATTGACCTTTGACCTGCAGAAACTCAGCTGTTTGTTTTCTATATTAATTTCTTCATCACAGAAAGACACCAAAAGTTTTTCAACGCAAGATAAAATTCTATTGAGACTGTATGCAAAGTTTTAATGACAGAGATGGAACAGCATGACCAAGGCAGTTGTCATATGTTTCAGAGCAATCCTCCCACAAAAGAGATGCCGCTTGCAAGCAAGCAAGCATCTCTAAAAATGTTAGTTTATATTCATTTAAGTCATAATTTCTGCAATCAAAAATTTTATAATGAATATTTAAAATATAATTTTTGTGATTTTTCTGTGATTCTGTTACCATGGAATTCATGAAATTTGTTTCACAATAACGTATTGGTTGATATTTTGCTACCCATAAAGCTGCTTACATTGCAGTTTGTGTTCTTGATCGTAAATATGTTACAGCATACATAATTCAGGGGCGGACTGGCCCATTTGACTGAGTGGCAGTTGCCACGGGCCCAACCACTCAGGGGGGTCAAGCAAGGTGCCGAACAATTCAAAAAATCTTGAAAGAAACACCAGTCTACCTTTTTGACAAAGTTTGCTACTGATGATACAACCCACTAAACAATTTCATGTGACTATAAGGTTATGGCAATATTAGCCGCTAAGTTACGATAATATTAGTTGCCAATCTTAGGATCACCTTTTCCAGGAAACTTCCCAATTTATGTTACAATGTTAGCATATGATATTACCTCATAATCAGG
This sequence comes from Platynereis dumerilii, assembly GCA_026936325.1. Taxonomy (NCBI): domain Eukaryota; kingdom Metazoa; phylum Annelida; class Polychaeta; order Phyllodocida; family Nereididae; genus Platynereis; species Platynereis dumerilii. The sequence goes on from JAPTHN010000013.1 coordinate 32,548,665, forward strand.
AGGTAATGTTAGGATAAAGTTATAACATAACATTAGCATGTAATGTTAGGATAACGTTTCTGAGGAAACTTCCCATTTCCTTCTCAGAATATTACCATATAATATTACTTCAATTTACTTGATAATAAAGGCTGTCTACAAGTTGACCGCTATTTACTGCCACCTAGGGTGCAAAATTCGCGAGCTCTTGTGAGCGGTCAACAGAATTTCGATCTCTGGAAGAAACCAGGACAGTGTGGAAGAAACCAGGACAGTTTCATCATTTAGTGATGGTCTAGTTTATTTCCAAAATCTCTGCAAGTGTCTAATCTGACTTTGGTTGGTTTCAATTTTAAGCAGACAGCTTGTAAATACCAAAATAAGTTGGAACTATTTTTTATCATGGAGGATGTATACATTGTAGCTCACATATATTGCCAGTATAGAGGGGGCCACTTGTGGCATGGACAAGACATTTTGCTGAGTGTAACACAGCTTTTATTAAATTGTAAATTATATTGTTGTCCTAGTTAATAAATCTCCATAAATAAACAGAATAAATACAATTGAGCATTTTTGATATCACAAAGCAAAAACATTGGCTTTGTATGGACACGTGAATAAGTGAGAATGCATTCTTTTTGGACCCTTTTCTGACCACAATGTAACATGCACTAAATGGCATAAGTAGATTGAATACCACCAAACTTCTGATTCTTACATACATGTTTCTCACACTCTAACTCTACTATTTTCAGATCTCCTCCTTCCAGTGTCTTGCCACACAATTCCAACACGAAGATCCAAGTCTCATCTCCCCCAGATCCCCTGTGGACTATGGGAGATATCACATCAACAGGAAGATGTGGAGCAGCCCCTGAGCTGCTGACCATCTGAGGTCCTCAATAGGATCCTCGATCTCACTCTTCGTTCGAAACTTCTGATGAGTAAAATCATCCCTTTCACAGGCAAAGTGTATGCTAAAGTTTCAAAACTTTCTTTTTGTCTCATAATTTCCAAACATTTTCATTCAAAGCAATGGACTGGATACTTGCCAGCAACCATGCTTTGTGAAAGTAGTTTGGCGTAGTAATATGGACAGCTGTTGTGCGACCTGATCTGGTGATCTGTCCAAAACAGATCAAATTATTGTTGACCCAATTCGATTTTCCAGGGACTGTCAGCATTCTGCTGCCACTTGACAGTCCCAAACAGAGACAGTAATAAAGGTGTAAGGTTGAGATACTGGTTGATAAGGAGTGGTAATTGCTTTTAAGATGATTGCCCGGTGTTACTGGATGACATACACAGGTAATATTCAGCTGATATTGTCATAATCATAACAGTTCGCATGCAATGTTCTGTTCATATGACCCTGACATCACAGAAATATTACAGATGAGACACAGATTGGCGCACTTAAAAAAAAATATTTTATACAGCACATGCAGAGAGAGATATCAGTTATATCACACATTCAGTTGGCTTCAAGTGAGGAACTTTCCCAGGAGCCAGAATGAGCTTCTCTGCAGCCCAATGTAATGTGCTGTTTCCAGAGGTCCTCCAAGCATGGACTTCTATGTCCAACCATTTTAATGCTTGGAACTGGCCAGGGGTTTCTGCCTTTCACTGTCCACGGTAACTGCAGCAAGGGCAAATGAAGATGCGGAATCCCGGTCTGGAATTGAAAAGGTAGAAAGTTGTAAGAAGAAGTCACAGACAAACAGATAAAAATACAGATTAAATAGAGGATTAGTGAGTTAGTAATAAAAGAGAAACAAAAATAAAAAGTGAGAGACCAGGCCTAGCAATTTGCCAGGTCACCAAAATTATCAGCTTGTTCTTTTTACAGAACAGCCCAAGTCTCTCTGGTGATACTGATACACTCACCTTGGAGGGTGTCATGCATTTCCAGGATCAATCTTTGTGGTCAAGGAAGAACATATCTCTCTCATCTTCTGGCTGCCGTACACGTTTTCTTACACACTTCAAGCAATTGAAATCAATATCAATTGACATACTACCTAGTTCGTAGGCAATGATGCAATAAAAAATTCAGTAAATTTGTTATCTTTTAATTAATCATACATTTTACACTCGATTGTGGTAGCATTTGGACTTAGCATGGAGCAAGTGCTGGGCACAGTCCATGTGGCTCCATCTATAAATTGACACCTCAACACATTGACGACTCCATATCAACTGGTACACTGTGAAATTTGAAAACAGTGTTGCAGCGGTATTTTGAGCTGTCTCAGAGTGCTCACAATTTTCCAGCTGCAATGGCTCACTGCTATAAGTGGTCCAAACCAGTCATAACATTAAGCTGCGAAAACATGAAAGTTCCAATTGCTACAGATGAGCCTCAGGCCATTGGGATTTCTTCACAAGAAATTAATTTCTAAATTTTCCTTGTGATGCAATTGACTGTGTAGAATGCAAGGATGTAGAAAAGCCGCCTGGCTGTTGATCGTCCGTGGATCTCAAAAGATCTACAACTTCACTCTTCGTTCGAATGCATCTTGGGCCTGTCTGCGATGTGCTGAAATGAAGAACACTGGATCAGGTGGATCCCCTTGAAAGATCACTGCAATATTTTTGGATTATTACCCACATTCATAGTAGCTTTATCAAAAAGGATATCACAAATAACAACCAAAAGCAACTTAAAATAAATCAAAACAGTTCAATATCTTGAGTTTTCTCAGCTTGAAAGCCTAAGTCAACACAGCTCAGTATTTTGAGTTATCTCAACTCAAAACATTAATCTATGTTAGCTCAATCAACTTGTACAACCATCTCACTCAATCAATTGAGCTGAATCAGTGCCTCCAATTTTACAGTGTATCTCAACCTTATCTCTTAATTATACAGTAACATTAATATGCTAATATTCTGACAAGGAAATGGGAAGTTTCCTCAGAAACGTTTTGCTAACATTACCTGCTAATGTTATAACATAACATTATCCTAACCTTACCTCCTCATTATGATGTTATATTATATGGTAACACTGTGAAATGCAGCGAAAAGTTTCCTGGAAAAGGTTATGCTAATGATTAGCCGCTAATATTATCGTCACTTAGCACTGATAATGTTATGTTAATATTACCAGAATATTGGACAAATCATCTTATTTCTAACACTTCCTTAAGATCCTGGTCAGTTTAATATAACATTATAAGAATATCATCAGTGTCATATTACCTTGTAACACCCTGCTCAGAAATTGGTGATGTTACGGAAATGTTAGCTGTTTGGTGGGAATGACAATTTTTAGGCAAGAGCACCAATGAGAGGGCCATGTGAAGGAAATGGAAAAAGGCCCTTCCAACTTGGAGTAAGTGGAGAAATGCCTGAAGTCGGAACGTGGGGGCCCGCGTCGATTTATTTTGCCACAGGCAGAAATTCAGCTAGTCCGCACCGGAGATTCATACATCTTTGGGGGCCAAGTTTTAGTAAATAAATAAAAGTTACAACTGTATCCACACTATAAAACCACTCGCTGGCAGTTACCATTGAAACAACAATAGTACTTGCGGTAAAAGCAACGGTTTTCTGCCGTAAAGTGGCACTTTCATATATATTACGGTAGCTGCTGTTAAAGTGAAGCAGCATATTTTATAGTGCATAATTATTTACTGGCAGACCACAGACACTCAAAAATGTCTTTCACACTTATGATCAAGAGTTTATGTGTATACACACATATCCTTTCCTGTTTGTATTTCCCCTTGGTAATTTTTAACTTCCTATTCTATGTTATGGAGCAATAAAATGCTGTAAATTTGAATAACAGACAGTGACCTGCACTGCAAAAAATTCCCGTTAAATTTTACAGTTAAATTAACTGGCAACTTTGTTCCAGGTCTAAGAACTGTAAAAGTACTAATAAAAATGAACAGGACAATGAACCGTAAAATGCAGATTGGTACATTGAAATGTAATTTTGCGGATTCAACAAAGTGATATTACGGTATAATGTACATTTATAAAACAGCTTATTTAAAGTATATTTTACAGTTATATTATCTGTCAAACATAGAATGTAAAGAATGCAAGGGGCTGTAGAATCTACTGTAAAAATACGGATAGTATTTGATTTAACTGTCGCATGGCTGTAGGGATGTATCGAAGCTGGAATCAGAGAGTGAGAGAGCCAGTGACTCCAGGCTCGGCCTTGCTCATCTCTTGCTTGACAGCAGGGAAGTAAATCCATCAATTAGTTTGCTCACAAACCATAAAATGGATGGATATTTTCCAAGAGAACCAGGTGTCAAGTTTATCGAAGTATGTTCTATTGATGCAGACTGCGCTTGGGTTATTTTGGTTTTAATAGTGCCATTCTTTAGATCACATCATAAGACTCACACAAATGTCAATGTCACATATGGACATTACAACTTTTGCGTAATGACAGCATCTTTAAGATCATATGAATGAGGATGTTCCTTACCTTCAGATAAGTTATAGATTAAGTTTGATTAACAGCTGTGTAAAGCATATGTTATAGATGGCACCACATGTTCTGTGGTTGAAGTCCATGCAATCTCTTGTTTATAGTTCCTAATCTGACCAGGTGTATTGATTGTTTGGCCAATTCAAATGTTTTGTCTGCATATTACAAGTTGCCAGTAAATTAACGGTTGAAGTAATTGTTCATTAACGTGAACTGAATGTTGAATGACATGTCGCAGTAAATTTATCTTGTAGCCATTTTGTAACTGACAAAGAACTGTAAATTCCCGGACAAAGTCTGTATTAAAAAAATACTGGTAAAATAACAATAAATTTACGGTTCTTTTAGCCAGAAAAACACGGTCATTTCTTACAGTGTGGAATTTATATCACAAAGCGACTGTTATTATGTTATATCCACTGACATGAAGTTGTAACTTGCAAAATACACAATTCAGAGAAGCCCTGATCTGTGACAGACTACTGAATATTCGTGAGCAATACCCAAATATGGAATGTCCAGGATCACCACATCATGAACACCTAATGCATATTCATGAAGCAATGCCTAATATGGAAGACCTGGATCATGAACTGCTAAATATTCATGAAGCAATACCACACATATTACTGTGTAAACCAGATATTGAAGGTCTGGCTTATTGCACTGTGCACTGCTATTACAATTTCACAAGCAGCAATGACATAACATGGGGTCAATGCCGCTAAGTCAGTCCAGATAGAAAAATGGATTACATAAGTACCTAAAAGATTATACAATTGCTGAAAAATGTCGTGAATTTTTTAAATAAAGAAATGAACTTCATGGTTGACAAGTTTTATTTCTCTTGTCAAGCACCACTAGTCCAGGCTGGTGTTATAAATAAACTGTAACAGGCAACCATTAGATCAACAATGCGGGGGGTGCTTAAAGAATTATTTCAATAAATAAAAGAAAATGAATGAAAACCATTCTGAGGGAAATCACCTGTTAAAAAATGAATGTTACGGCATTAAACCCAGGTATACCATGTGAAGGTTTTAAAAACTAATGTTTATGGAGACTATGCAGCATCATATAACAGTCAGAATAACTTTAAAATAAGCAATGAATTAAAATAGTAGAAGAAAACAGCCAAGGTGAAACTGACGAGAAGACAAGGCCCATATAATGAACCTTGTCAAGATTCAAACTCTGAAATTAACAATTATAATGCCTGTCATGTATGCCTACTCCACAATGTCCAAGATATTTATGAGTGTAGGTCAAACTAGTTTTTGCCAATATCCCACTTTTTGACCCTAAACATGACCAAAAATGATATCTAAAAATAGTACTTGCATGCTCAGTGCTCACAATAAAAAAATTCAATTTAAATCAGAATCCTTGAAGGATCAACATTTTAGACGTGTAAGTTTCAGGAAAAGCAGTAGTCAATGACACATAAACAAATAATGGTGCAATTTCACAATCTCCTGATATCAATGTTGCATGTGACCCATCCTCTTGGGATCAAAGCAATGCAGGATTCTTTCTACATTTGATGTGTGTTGGTTAACTATTAGCTGCAACATAATTACTTCCCGCAAAGCATGTCTCAATTTCTATAAATAAATTCTCATTTGATTTTTGGATAAAAATTTAACCACTTTTTTGCCCCTTTTCTTCACTTCCTCACATACAATGTTGTACGAAAGTTGTATTTTTTAATCAACAATTGTGGTATTTAAAAAAAAGTTTTTTAGTCGACGGATTATTTTAACTAAAAGTCTAATCACAGCTTTCAATCAAAACTATACATTAATTGTACCTTGTTGAAAAAATCATACTGTGAAGAAAGATTGGATAGGTTTGACAAGTGCAGCCAGCCAACTGTGCATGGGAGCACCCCCGGACAGTACCGTTAATTTTGGCCTGATTGAGATGAAATTACATTGGCTGAATAATATTATTTGTGGGATTAAAATGATCCGAACTGTCAGCAATACAGCAATACATCATTTGAAAAAAAAGAGGATGCCGCACATATATGTTGTTCCAATTTCATTACAGAGGTTCCTGCGCTATAAGACAGCCCATTCTACTGTCATGAAGCGGTCTCTTGTGGGATTGGATCTATATTCAGAACTAAAGGGATGACCATTTAATTACCATGGGGCTTGAAGTTTTCCTTGATGGGAATTTATTTATTTCACAGTAATATAGTTGTAATAATTATTTTTTTCAGGCGCGCAAAGTCCCCGAATATTCATTCCCAAATCAAGGAACATCTTGTCAAGAAAAACCACCACAAAAAATTATTTATTTCAAGACTGCCCAAAAAAGAATTTATTTATTTTACCAAAAATAATTATGCAGGATATCATTTATTTAAAAAAACTTAAGTTGCCATAAATTGAGTTGCAATGCATTTGATTCTTCCACAGACATGACAAAATAAATTTGAATTGGGCAAAATGAAATATCAGGTCTATGGTCTATCATGCATGAGTGCAACAGAGGTGACCAAAAGGGTCACCGAGTTGATATGACAATCAAATAGGAGGTGTAAACTATATTTAGTTCCTGGTTTTGGCTACTGAAATCAGTGCAGCCCAGAACATTCCATGAACCAACAGGACAATGCTAGGAATCCTCGAGAAAACAGGACTATGGATAGGCCACACTGTAGGCCAGGGCTTGTTTCAAGGTATGCCACGAATATGCAATTAAAGGGGATCTGTAAAATTTTGTAATATTCATGGGGAATTTGGAATTTTTATTTCTGAAAAATTTCGTCATCTACCAGCAACCATTGAAGTGGCAAGCCTGCACAACTGGTGAGCCATGGTTGCCTGTTTAAGCAGTATATAAAGACTTTATGCCTAAAGTGCAAGTCAGTCATCAAACTCCTCATTGCATAAGACATTGGAAGCGTCATAGTACTAATACGCTACTGCCAAAGAGCAACAATTTGTTGAATAATATCTACTACCTCAGTCAACACAATGGAGACTACTTCTACATTAAAATACTTCACTATTTTACTTCTCTGCTTTCTCACCATCCTGTCCGAAGTTTCTGCAAGAACTAACGATCCTCCAATATCGGGTAAGTTTGCATGATATTTTCTTTCACCATTTTCTAAGCATTTACTCTTAGTTACAGAAAACCAAAATTGCATAAAATATAATAAAATGGACAATAACTGGTTTTAAAAATTATCAAAAATTTATTTTTTGTAAAGCAAATTTTTTTTTAATTGCGAAGCAAGATAAAAACAAATCCAAAGATCTAAAAATAAATATAATTGAATTATGTTATCTAAAATTCCTCTTGACGGATAAGACTACACTGAATTGAAAAAAACTATTGGAATTTTTTGATTTTTTTTTTTTTCAATTAATTTAGCAAATTTAAATTTAATCAGAAAATTTCAATTACTGGATAGTCAAAAATTCAAATATAACTAGTTTAGCCATCTTCACTTTTTAAGATACATATATCTTGGGAACAATGAATCATCATATGCTGGCAGAATACTTAAACAACAATTGGGTTAATATATGGAGGATGCAAAAACTGATTTATTCAATACAACTAAATTTGAACAGTTAAATAAATGCATGCCTAAGTTTAGCTCATTAAGAATTGGAATTTGGTACATGGATCCATAAAAATTTGCACCACCATTCCCAATTATTGTTACTGGGCCAAAAATATCAACCTGAATTGGCAACTGTGAAGTTACTCTGGAAATTGAAAAGCAAACAATAATCATGTAAGCTCAAGTATATATTCTAACCTCAATGAATATGTGAAATGTAATTAAAACCCTTGGCAAAACACTTCAAATTTGACTTTGTTTTTCTTTATTTTTAAACAGTTGTACGTTATAACTATGATAAAGTACATTCTTTGCATCATTGTCTTTTTTCAATAGTTTTCTCATTCGTAAAAAATAATAAATATTCACAGGAATAATGAAGTTTTTGCTACAAATTCAATATATCTTTTACTGCTTCTTTCAGAGGCCAGGTGCATATCAAGCTGCAAGGGCAAAGCGAACTGGAAGTACCAATTATGTGGAAGCTGCGAATATTACGCTCACTGCGTAGATGGAATGTTGTATCACAAAAGATGTCCGAAAGGATTAACATGGGATGACACTCGCAAGAGATGTGTCCAACCACATCGATCCCGAACCTGCAAGTGGATTGCCCCCTTGTGATTTAAAAAAAACTGTGAAGTTATCATGAACTTACATAATTTATTCAGGGGAAATTTGTTGAATCTCTTATCCCTGTTTGACTGTGCTGAATCGAATTGTCAATCTATTGCACTTGAAACAATCATCTTATTGGAATTTTCTGATTTCCTGATGTATTGTCTAAATACCTTTTAGATCTCATTAAATGGAACTTTTCTGTCCATCATGGCAGAAACAGACAAAACCTATTCAAAACATTTCAACTTCATCTGCTGACAATTCTATACACAAATATGATTGATATGAATAGTGAAACAATTCTACTTCAGTCACTTCATCTAATCATCATTTCAAAGCATTCAAGAGACATTTCCAAATTCAATTACTTTTTGAATCGGTTCTTTGGTCTTAGCAAAAAGATTGTTGGAACTCAACCACCAATCTCCCCTCTCTTTTGGGAAGACCATTTCTTGTCCATCGATACCAAAGTTCGACTCATAGCAATGAACCTCATTCATGTCAGATCTGCCGCATTATTTTTTCTTAACTGTAAATTATTTTAGGCATTTTTTGGCAGCGTAGTCACAATTATGAACTACAGATAAAGGAGAAAGTCTTTGATTATTTTGTCTTTATATAAAGTATTTTCAGATGAAGACACAGCATACTTTTTAATTAACCAGTGCACGTGCTGTTGTCATACACCGTTTTTTGTAAGACATGATTATGTGAACTATGTCCTATTTATTACCATGTTGTTATTATTTCCTGAGTTATGTGAGAATTATTTCATCCTCCACTGCTTGTAGTAATGCTCCAGGCCTGTTGGCAATTCTACAGAAAATAGCGATATACCTATTCGTAGTTTTGTACCTTTCGACAAAAGTTATTCATAAAAAACAGTTTCGCTTTTAGTTAATCAGCGTTTATGACCAAATTACCTTTCAAAGGCAACTACATTACTGACTTTTTTTATGCATTTTGACATAAGTGAGTGCTTACCTTTGGTGTTTAAAACGCGGAAGTTTAAAACTTCTAAAATTATTCTATTAAATGTTGCCCCTGGCAACAGGGAAAATGAATCTCCTAAGATCTCAGGGCAGATATTGTCAACGCTTATATGTATATGTAATATATATGTACAATGAATGAGTGGTTGTGCCTTTTTATGTTTCAAGTGGTGTTTCATTGTAAAGCTACCTGTGATTTTCATGTTACTTGTCTGCAAGTACCTGTTTTTGTGTGTGTTTATAATTGATGTCTGGTTGATTCTCAGTGTCGGTGTTAGTCCCTAACTGTTATGTATATGTCACGTTTTTAAATGTCATCCTTTTTCGTCTGAATGTTATGCTTTTTAAAGTTCAATGTGAAGGTTATGTAAGGCCATGTCTTTGTAATGTAATAGTTATTTATTGGAGCAACGAGAGAATATCTAAGATAACCTCATGTTACTCTCCCTATGATACTAGTCATGCTTTGCTTGAATTTGTGTTACTGCTTGTTATCAAAATAATGAAATAAATTGTTCAATAAAAATCTTTTTATACTAAATCGATATACTTATTTGTGACTCCTTCTCGTAAATATGGAATACTCTTTTTGAGTGTAAGTAGTTTTAATGAAACTCTCTGAAACCTTCTAACCTTTTTAACAGCTTCTTTGTTTGCTTTGGATGCATGCCACCTTCATTAAAACTCTGAATTTACCAATGTTAAATTACTGTAGCTGGTTAACGCTGTAACAAAATTATTTTATAGTTTTTCCCCACGGTGTTCAAACTGTTCATTGGAAGTAACTTCACAATTTAATTGGACCATCTGAAATTGCCAAGGTGCCAATTTCAAAAATATTCATGTATTATCACATCTACCAACCTGGGGAATAGCTACTGACTGAAATATAATATTCAAAGGCTTTGTGAGCTAGAGCCCGTTTTAAAATGTGTAAAGCATGAAAAGCTCGGGGTTCCATATGAAAATACTATTTCGTGATATTATGTGCATTTCAATGCAGAGAAAGACTCAAGTGCACCTCATCAAATAGAATGGATGATAGACCAATGCCTTTTATCTAAATTCTAAATTCTTGTTCAGAAAAAGCCCAAGCATTTTCAAAAAAGCAAAATAGTCCATCTTCCATTAGAAGCCTGTTTCAGGCCAAATTACAAAAGATGCACAAAGTATTTCAGGACAAAAAAAAGCTATTACACAGGTCAACGATGATTTTGCTACCTGAGGAAAAATACCTCTATGAACCTAATTTGAGCGTGCTGATTCCAAATCTGAAATCAGAATTTCTCCAGAACGTCTAGATTTTGAGTTATGGCCATTTCAATATTTGGCAAATAATCAGGCGTGAGAGCAATTCGCATGTCAAAGAAATGTGTTCTAAGCTATTAAAATTTAGATTTAGAAATTATCTTAGCATTTGTAGAGATGATTTTCATATCCTGAATCAAAATATAAGCTACTTGTTTTCTCAGACTTCTCCAACTGCATATATTTGAGGATAAGAGGTGCCAGAAATAGGCGATTTTTACCAAGTAACCTCTGGTTGGGTTTATAACTATTTCAAGATATGAAAATTTTTTATGAGGTGCCACAGCCAGTAATTAAAACCAATTTGTGAGCTACTATGGGCCTACTTTGCCAAAAAAAATGCATTGATAATTTTATATTAACAAATTTGATGAAAAAAATATTCGGAAAATCTATGCTTTTTCCAATCTGATTTTGAATGTCCATTTTTAAATGCTCAGGAGAATGTATATATGCCCTAAGTTATGTCAAATCACACTCCACATCCAGTAGCTCAGACTCTGAAGGGATTGCTTGACCATCATTAAAGAATGGGTTATGTGAACCACATAAATTGCTGCAAATTCGATGATTTAATTCTACGCAATTTGATTTCTTTTAGACAGAAATTGTTGGTTTGAGCAAAACAGTATGGAAAACAGTTAAAATCATGTAAAATTCCAGGCACTGGTCTACACAGTGGCTGAGGCTGGTTCTATGGACAGTGTGGTTGTATTAGAGTGTAGTATTGGGAATTATATCTGCATTACCTGACCCTTCCAACCAGAGCATTTTAATTTAAAGTTTATTGCATCTAATTTACCATCTTTTTTTTTATATTCTTCATAAAAAAAACCAATACTAATAAGAAATTACTTAGATATGTTTTCTTACACACAGAAACTATAATTCATCAGTAGGGGTTGCATATTAGCCATTTTCATATCTCCAAATGGGAATATATTGAACAATAACAATTTGGCAAAAAATCGCCCATTTCTGAAGCCTGTCACCCTCAAATTTTTGTGTCTGGACCTGTCTGATTGAAATATTTTGGCTATATGTTGCTTCAGCATCTTGAAATAACCTATGTAAATACTGAGATATGCCTACTTTCCAGTATTCAACAGTGCAGAGTGCATTTTTTGACGCACGAATTGCTCTCACACCTGATTATTTGCCAAATACTGACATGGCCGTAACTCAAAATCTAGACGTTCTGGAGAAATTCTGATTTCAGATTTGGAATCAGCATGCTCGAATTAGGTTTACATAGGTATTTTTTCCTCAGGTAGCAGACGGAAATTTTTTTTTTGTTGACCAGTGTTATCAGGCCAGAAGCTCTTTACTATCGTTTTCATACATACGTGTTTTCCAGTTTGTACTTCACTTAATCCCAAGAATGTGATGTCAGAGATTTAGTTGCATAACTTCATATACAGTAGTTCCTGCATTAAAAGACCACCCCCTCTGCGGTCATGAAGCGGACTCTCGGTTGCAAAATGCACTAAAAATACTACGTAGTGCGGGAGGAAGGTGGTCACATGAGGCAAGTCGGTCTTACAACAGGGGGTCTTACAATGCATACCTCGGTATTACAAGCACCCACTTCAAAAAACTGACTAAATGCATTCACACATGGATTATGTATGTTTACCTTGTATAGCTTTGATGCCTGCACGAGTTGATAGATGCTTCAATGAACTGTAACTCAACCGTACTACTCATTCTCGAAAAGGAGTTACACTGTCGGTCAAAAGTTTGGAAACAGCAAGTTGCTCACCATTGCATTAGTGTTGCAGAAAATAGTGTCTGGTTGTTCTGATTCTTATTTGATGATATCGAAATAGACCGACATAAATTTGAAGAGCAATAGATTTCAAAGGTTACTCTCAAAATGGGGATGTGTCAGAGTGAGTAAGTATTGGCCATTCCTATTTCATTGACATGGGTGTCCACTTTGCTTGGAGCCATCAGTATTTACAAAGGAAACTATATGCAATTCATATACGCTGCAGAAACAACCCGTACAATATTGCATTATAATGACATATTTTCTTAACAAGCAAATTTGTGTAGCACAAATCCAATGGCAAGCAGCATACTTGTTCCAACCTTTTGGCTCCCAGTGTACAATGACTGACAACAAAGAGGTAAATTGAAATTGTGATGACTTGTGTTTTGTAAAAAAATAAAATAAATAAAACAGAGTTTATTTGGGAAACATTGAAACAGAGCCTCTTCTTGTAAGGCTTAACACTCGGCTCAGAAGCTGTTGATTGCGGTGATGTGGTTCTACACAAATATAACACAGTCTGGCAGTTTTAAACTTTGTCATTAACATTGATGTCAAACTCTCAACTGAGTGACACAGATTGAAGATCAGACTAATCAAATTCACAGATACCCTGATGATGTCATGGTTCAACGGCAGAACAAAGTTTCCAAAAACACGTAGCTATGAAAACGATAATAAGACCTTGTGACCAAGTTCTTACAATTTGAAAATGTCTGTCTGTGTTAGTTGCAATTTAACATTTGGTCACAATAACTTGAACACCTCTGTTATATGCATCTTCTAGTGAACTTTCGACAATTTTGCAGTACATTTGACTGAAAAAATAACTGCATATTGCATGCAGGAACAAGCCTTAGTGCTTTTACAGTTGAATTTTTTTTTTAAATCAATTCAAAATAAAGATTTCACTTTGACATTGAATTTCACAAGGATCACGACTTGGAATTAAATTTAGTTTTAACTTCCTTGTTTCTTTTTGGAAGAAAACCTTTGAAAATTGCGATACGCAGTATTTCCCATATTTTGTTTCATTCTTGTCTAATAAAATGGGCATTCTACCAATATTATCATGATTTAGAAATGTATAATGTTGAAAATATATACACCAAGTTCCACTATAGGATGCATATGGTTTCTCTTGTTTTAAACATATTTATTCATACATATATACTTTACCAACTAGTCCAAGGCTTTATTATATGGTCGGCTCAGTGGTTTCTTTTGATTTCACTTTCCTGGATATATAGTTAACTAAAATTTGATTGCATAAAAATTGTTCTTATTACACACCTCCTCAATTATATTTTATTCACAGCTGTAGTCAAGTTCCAAAGTTTAAAATATCTGTACCTAGTTGACACAGGATTGGACAGAGCCACACAGTGCTCCTCCTCTCATTCTCAAAACTAAATCTGTTATCACTTAAAAATTCAAAAATGTATCAGATAAATGTTTGTTTCTTCAGTAAACCGGCCAATTCAAAACATCTTGACTTGACTGGCAATAAGGGGTCAATTGCGGCACAATGCAAAAAAGATTTCCTTGAAGATATTTTTTTATTTCCTGATTAGTTTCAATCTACGTTACAATTTGTAAAAACAGTCGTAAATACTTCCTTAAATTTGAATAAAAAGTTCCATAGCATCGGACATGGTCACTTGTGTCACAAAAGAAAATATTAATGTAGTTAGACATCTGCTACATACTTCTGCTGAGAACACGATCAGACAATATGATATTCTATTTCACATAGTTATAGTTCCTAAGAAAAATAAATTTTACCCATGCATGTGTAGTTAGATTTTCAATTGAGAATGTAATAAATAGTTCAAAATGGGATGTTACTCGATTGCAAATTGTACCAACTGCTGAGAAATCAAACTCAATGTCTTAATTGCAATCAGCAGATTACATTAATTAATCAGAAACTGGACAGGGGGTCTCAAATTCCACCAAATCGGAGCCGACGCAGTTACGACACCATAGAATATTATCTGGATCCAACTTCTGCTTGACCGCCAGGAGGCGATCGTAGTTCTCCATTGAACCCCAATAGTCCGTTTTCCAATTTGGGAGGTCGTAATCTGGCTCGTTGAAGTAGACCCCTTTTCCCACTTCGTAAAGAGATTCTTTGAAGCTGTTGAATTCTGTGACGTAAAACTCATCGTCTTTTTCTTCTTCCCAACTTGTCCCACATGACATCGAAATCAGACCAGACCTGAAATTGACGGACACGGATGTGTTTGCTTTTGGTTCTTGCGCAGCTCCTGCGGAAACAAAAAGATTGACTGGTTTTACGTTTGAGGTCATGCATGTATTAGCAATAAAATCTTTTATCAAATATAATATTCAATGTTCTGGAACATGATGTGGAATTCAACAAATGTGGCAATCAAATCTTTTATTAGATGTTTCAAGGTTCTGGAACATGATGTGCAATAGCAATCAAATATTTTGTCAATTATTTCAAGGTTCTGCAACATGACGTGGAATACAATAAATGTAGCAATCAAATCTTTTATTAATTATTCCAAGGTTTTGCAACATGAAGAGCAATAGCAATCAAATCTTTATTAAATTATTCAAGGTTCTGGAACATGAAGCGCAATATCAAGCTAGTCTATTCTCATCTTACCTCCCATCATGACACCAGTGCAGTACACAGGCACTTTAGACTTGAGCGTTTCCTGGTACATATTCTCCAGGTTGTCGTTAAACAGGAGGTCACTGGACTGAATAAAACGGTTAGCGATGACAGTCCTGAATCCCACAGGATCGTTCACTGACTTTGCATATTCCCAAAATGTTGAGTAATTAAAAGCATTGAAAGTTGGTAACCAGTCCGGGTGCCAGTTGTAAAGGTCATCAACCAAGTCCTTGGCTTCCTCCCAACCGCCTGAATATAGACAGATAGATATTAGTGATGCAGACCGGACCATCTTGGACCAGTCCGGTCCTCGGTCCAGCCCTGGACTGTCAAAATACCGGACCACCTGCAAAAAACTGGTCCAGCATTGGACCGGACCGGTCAAGTGCCAGTCCGGACCGGTCCAGTGATTTTTCATGTCATGAAGAGTATCGCATGAATTTTTTCATATCTAAAAGTGAAATTTATGTTATATAGCTTGTTTTCACCCTCATTTTAACCTCCTTTTTTTTAATGCCGATGGACCGCTTCTGGACCGGTCCGTAACAAAATCAGACCACGTTATCATGGACCAGACCAGGACTGGACCACTTTTGTAAGTACCGGACCACCCTCTAAAAGGTGGTCCGGTCTGCATCACTAATATGTATTGGATTTTCATTTCCATTTGAGATAAAAGGGGGTGGCCATTTAATTTCGACAAGGGGCTTTGAGTTTTCCTCCGCGGGAAATATTTTATTTCACAATGGCAGTGGCAGTAATTATATTTTCTAAAAATTTTCTACGAAGATCTGACCATAGATTAGAACCCAGGCACAATATGATTGGACAATCTTATTGATAAGACTCCCAATATTAAGTAACTACACTGGCGGACAAAAGTTTAGACTGCATCAATATTTTGTCAATATCAATTCAAATCTAGAGGTGCTTATCCAAAAATGTCTTCTTGTATTTTTCTGCCTGCATATCAGGCAAGTCATACATAGAGAAAACTTAAAATATTTTTCCACTATTTTTATCACTTACTTGAACATGTGTGATAAACAAAAATATCAGGTGAACTAAACTTGTGTCAATGCTGTTTCCCATCACGAGGGCGCTTAATGGCATTGTAATTTAGAGGAAAAGTAGGCAGATGATTCAACATGACTTTAGACAAGGTCATGCGTCATGAACTGGTCCATTTTGATTTTACGTCGCAGGTCAAAAATGTCTATTTTTTCTATTTTCTGATATATCATCACAGAAGCATAGCACTATACAGTGTTTCAAACAGAACTTAATTATCTTGTATACTTATCGAGATATGGGCACTTTTGTGCCTCCCCCACTCATTGAAATGTGTAGACTTAAGGGGAGGTTTTTAAGGCTTTTCTCAAAATTGACGTTTTTCAGCGAAACGTCTGTAACTTTTCTACTACTTAACCAATTGTAATGGGGTTTGTTGCAAAATGATTCTGACTAGTTCCTCTAATGATATATGTTGACACTTTTTAAATAAATCCCATTGAACGATATGAAATCTTGACAGCAAAAACTGACATTTTTTCTTTTAAAATTCCTTTAAAATCCCATCTTCTACTTGTGTTTCCAAACACCACAGAATTAAGAAAAATTATATCCCTTTAACTAGGCATGTTCTGGACATTTGTTGTCCTTTTATGAGCCAGCCCATCTTAAATGTAACAAAATTACAACAGAGGAAGATTTCTGGTCCATGGATCAAAGTGATTGGGAATTAGCATAAGAATGATGAATAGATAGATGGATATATCGATAGATAAGGTAAGCACAGCCCTGTATGGCCTGTTGTAGCTACTCACTAGGTTACATTGATGAAATGAGAGAGAGGCAGGAGTCCTCAGCATGCTGCATGTTTACCCATGTGAGGGATCTTTTCCTTGCCAAGCACAGGCTCCAATACAAGGATACCCGAAGTTAGCAACTAATCTGAATGACGTCAAGCTTGGTTTTGCTTTTTAAAGGTACATTGAAAATATTTGCGATCACAAACTACATCATTTTGCAATATGCTTCTGAAGATTACTGCTAAGGTTGAGAATGACATCTGCTTGGCTTTTCCTGAGAAGCACTCAAAAACCCCAAGTAAGACATCTAATGCATAGCACATGAACTAAAATAACTTTCTGAAAAAATAAACCATAATTGGGACAGTGCAGAGGGGCTGATTTCTTCTTTTCACAATATTGCTACACCGACTCCGCTACACCGACTCCGATCCACCCCTGATTCTGACTGACATGCCTCAACGTTCTGGGCAATAGCGCTTTATTGGTTTAAGTGAATTTCAAATGGATAACAGTTCTGTAAACTAGAGAATATTTCCTTTCTTCTCATGTCAAATATGTTGAAAAAACTTAGATGGAAGTGGTAGAAAAGTTCTATTGAATATTTAATTTTGAAATTTCGTGTGACAAATCCACCATTTTAGCAGACCAGTTCATGAAGCATGACCACAAGTTATAAGACCACTTTACATGTGATTTAAACTTTGACATTATCACATTACTTTTAAGTTTGACTCACCCCAATGCAGCATAACAAAGCTTATGGACCCATTGAACAGTCCGGGAAGGGGACTTGTCGAACCATGCAAAATGAATCCTCCCCAGTTGTCACCTTTCGTTATAATGACTTCGGAAATTTTGTCCGTCAATTCACCTACTCTGTTCTCTGAAAAATAGTTTTGTGTCATTAAAGGTCATTTCGTGGTTGGTATAGTCTCTAAGGCCATACAAACTTAATACTATTGCTGACAGATATTTTAATTGTTGGCAGAAAAATGCAATGAGCCATTGAATCTTTTTTTCCTGGATTTATTTTCTGTATTGTCAAAAACTCAATTGACTCAGTCAATTGAAAAAGGACCAACTTGAAAAACTATTCCACATTATTCCACTGAATGTCGTTTATCCTTTAATATATTATACACATGTCATAGGGGAACAAGGGGCAAAACGGAGCGGCGGGGCAAAATGGTTTTTTGAGTTTTCTCGGAACATTTTACCTGCCTTCTAATTTTTCAGTTGGAAAATAAAATAGGATACATGACCAACTTTTCCTGAGACTTTCGTTGATGAGAACGTTACAGGTATGCAGCTATGTTAATTTGAAGTTTTTGATCGATTTTCTTAAAAAATCATAATTTTTGGAAATGGTGTCAGTGTTATTAGAGGACTACTAAGCTTGTGTATTAAGCAAAAAAAAGGAGGCTGGTGCTTAGTCATGTGTAAGTATGTCATTATGAATCTACCCTGCATGGTTGGGGCAAGATGGAGTCCTCCTGCAGGGGCAAAATGGGAAGCACAAAAAAGCAATCCCAGCCTAGAAAAGGTTGAGGCTTGATATTGGGTCAATTCAACCATGACATTTGAGACATTTGATACGATTTCTGGTCATATAACAATATTTGAAAAAATCACAAGAGATTTGTAGATCTTATTCATGTCATCAGTAATACCTTGAGGATTTAGGCTTAGTGGTAAAATCCTGTATTGTTGAAACTGAAACGAATGTAACTGACTTTCAAAAAGCATAGTCAAATCCAATACCAGTTTAAATTGTTAAATCATTAAGAAAACTCGGAAATCAGAGTTATGTGAATATTCATAAAAATGTCGCATTTCCACAAAATTTAACTAATTTTGTTTCTTTTGTAACCTAAAGTTATGGTTAAATATTATGTAAAATAATTACATAGAATGTAGAATTACTAGCATCACTTCCCAGCTATAATTGCATCCTGTATTAAGATGTGTGTTTCATAATTTATTGCTATGTTTACTCTTAATATTCTGCAATATTCTCACATAGCAATGACATGAATTAATGCATTTTTGTTTGTCAACATGCTTTTTAGTTAGGCTATTATCAAAACAGCTGATTTATTGCAGAACTTTTGCAACTTTATTTCTTCCCATTTTGCCCCATATGAAATTCCATTGGGGCAAAACGGGATAAAGTTGCATTTTTGAAAATAAGGAAAAATTTGAATTGGAACTATTAAAAAAGCACTTTACTGTGTTTGAGCAAGTGGTATTGGTACTTCTTCATGGATCAGACTTTATTTGGCATTCGCATGATATACCACCTTCGTGCAGCGAGCCTTCGAAGTTAGGCGGCCCGTTTTGCCCCTCGTTCCCCAAAATAAATAAATCTCTCATCCATCATACGGCACTCACCATGTCATAGAGGGCGTTGACCCTATAGAGCATTATAAAGAGGACCTAATGAGGACCTGCGTTCAGTAAAATACTTAATACGTGATACTCTGACATACCTCCTCCAATTACCTCCATACCATAACCGGCAGCAACTCCCACAAATCCGTCTTCAGGTGGGTCATGAAGTTTTACGGTGTAACTTGATACGATTCCAAATGTTCCACCTCCTCCACCCAGGACAGCCCAGAAGATCTCAGGGTCAGAAACGTACTCCATGGAGCCATCTGATCTGGTGATAGTGTATCCTACCAGGAAAAGAGAATACATGTATAAGATAAGCGAAGTGCCATGCAAAAAGGGTAGTGTTACATTTCATTTCTATGAATAGCAAAGAGAATGAAAAATATATTCACTTTGAAGAAAGTTCTGTGAAATTGACCAATTTTTCAGAGCCTTTGTGAAGCCTCTGAACATTAATCAATTTGGCAGAAATTGTGCTAGTTGTTGTTTCACAAAGATATGGTTTAATTTTCAAGTAATACATTTGGGGTTCTATGAGGTTTGATTTTTTAATATAATTATAATTTTGGACCCTTTCCTTTTAATGATTTTTTCAAAGAATCCATGAAGATGCCACTCGACTTGGGATTTGTGCGTTCTTATGTGAGAAACCTCCACTCTGGCAAATTTTGAGTAGAAGCCATTCCCTGAATTGAGATGATATAACCCAGTTACATTATTAGACTCCAGTGTTTGCAATGGTAAAAGCATTATGAGGTCTAATAGCAGATAGCTGTCTGAGGAGTAGATAGTTTAACACAAATCGCTGGCAAACCCCAAATGATTGCTGGTATGCGCCCTGATAAGCTGCCATGCATCCTCTGCTATTCTCTGACTAGAAATGCTTGCATTGAAGGAGATCTGGAAAGTTTGCTTCCCTACACCCTCCCTGGCTGGCTCAAAAACGATTATGACTAATTTAATAGAAATTTATTCTCATCAAACATGAACGCATAGTCACATACCATTGGGATCAACTTCCATGACTTCAGCATCCATATTGACCATTGTGAACTTGATCACCTGATCTACCCCGAGTCCGAGTTTTGGCGTAAGAGGACTGTGACCCCCTCCTTGCATATATCCACCAGGGGTCACTGTCTGTGCACTTCCTCCTAGAACTATTTTACGAACGGCATCAGCCTGAAAGAAATTGGAGGGAAGTCTGAATTCACTTTTTTTGGACATACAAGAAGATATGTATACCATATTTACTAATTTTTTTAGAAGAGCTTCCACCACACAGCGAGCTTGAACAAACTTTGGGGTTTAAAAAAATTGACCAAGAAAACGATTAGCGCAATGATGTAGAGGAAGGTCAGACGAACATTTTGATGTTCAAACGAAAAAATCTGTTGGGAATTTTTTTAGATATTTGAGTTTTAAATTTTCTATTTATCACACCCTATTCTTAGCATGTAATCTCCACGAAAAAGTGATCATAACTGTCAATTTTTCCTGTTAGGTAATATCTAAGATAAAAGTCATTATTCAGAAGTTAAAATATGCAGTCGTTGTCTCCGCAGAAAGTATGTACCACTCCATCCCGACTGACGGGGTGTGATAAACCTATAACAGCTAACATTTCTGGCTAAAGGCCTGAGAAAATGTTTACAATACTAGGTTGTGTTAGTTACATAACTCTGGTAAATAACTGTAGCAAATTTGATCTCATCATCTCATTGCAACAAGCTTTGTTGAGTTTTTTGCGTATTTTATCACACATTTTGCAACCTTGAAACAAGCATTTCCATATTGGACTAAATAAAGTATATCGTTATCGTTATTTTATCGTTATCGTTATCGTTATCGTTATAACAACGTGAAAGGATAGAAAAAGTTGAGTAAATTATCAGAAAATGCATGCATGGAATGTTTGTAAGTATCTGCTTCACTATGAAGTTGAATCTCCTGATATTACATGAAAAGTCTTTGCAATTGGACAAAAAGACAAAAATAAGATTAAAATCTATAAATAAACAGCAATATCCATGCTTAATGTATTTTGAGTACTTAAAATGGATTTTGGGTGTTTAATATTGATGTAGGTTATCTGGAATCCAAAATCAAGCAATCTTTAATTGTATAGAACAACAAAAATAGCATAAATTCAGTAAATTATGTGAAAATGTAGTTAATACAAATATGTACAACTGTTGCACATTAACACTGCAATGTCAAAGTGTTTTACTCCACACTTAACTAAATGCTTCCAAACATTCTATTTATTCGTTTTCTGATGATTCACTCAACATTGGCTGCACTTTACATGGTTGCAAAAGTACTTGTTTCACAGTGGTGAAATTTCTTTAAAAAACACATAAAAACTTCAATGATACACCATAAAATTCAAAAGTGAGGTAGATTCTACTACAATTATTCACCAAAATGGTGAAACTGAGGACAAGCTGGCAAATAAACATAATTTATAAATTTTCTGAGAAAAGTTTACTGTGATAGGTTTTTCATACTCTGTCAGTCTGAATGAAGTTGTATGTACTTGCTCTTGTGGCAATGACTACATATTTTTACTTCTGAATTATGACTTTTATCTAACAGGAAATATGGGCAGTTTTGATCATTTTTAGTTTGAGATTAAATGCTTACAATAGGATGTGATAAATCAAAAGTTTGAAACTCAAATATCTCAAAAAATTCCCAATAGATTTTTTCGTTTGAAACATCAAAATGTTCGTCTGATCTTCCTCTACATCACTACGCTAATCCTTTTTTTGGTCAATTTTTTTAACCCCAAAGTTTGTTCAAGCTCGCTGTGACCAGGGCCTCGATATGAGGTGAGCCTCTATTTGAGGCCTGCCTATATTGCTTTTTATGATAAAACTAATTAAAGAAGCCTTACATAAGGCAAGAAACTTATTAAAAGTGAACTGACACTGCTGCTACTCTATGGTAGACTAAGGGGCGGAGTGCTTTATTAAAGTATTTCTTAATCTTTTATTTATATGCCTTCCCATGGCCTCAATTCAAGATTGGCTTCTGTTTCAGGGGGAGGGAGGTTTTAGGCGAGTATATTCAGTACTCCAAGTCATCAACCGAAATGCCCTCTTTGGCTGAGTCTTGACGGGTGATGGACTGATAGTGTTCGGAAACTAAAAACATCATTTATATGATTATAATTTATGAAACCTTCTTTCACTCACCCTTTGGTAGAGTTCTCCCCAAGCATTGCCAGTTGTCATTGTCATTGATGATCCAGTGGAACTTTCAGGATCATTTAACTTCAGAGAAATCTCCTTAAAAACCTGGAGACTCAAGTGATACGTGTTGTCTCCTGCACTACGACCGATGTAATCATGGCCGCTGCTTCTGATTGAAGGTCGGAGTCCAAACTGGCGGATGAATTTGACATATTCAACAATATCCTCTGAAACATGCAACAGAACTGTTGGCAATATACATGTACATTTATGGGCTTATAATACAAGAACCATGATAGTGACTTACTGCCTTAGGGATAATAAATGTTTATTCGCCTACCTTGAGAAGTTGCATACAACACAAATCCAAACTGGCTGTCATAGATCGTGTTCATCAACATCTTGGTCGTGTCTTCATATCCTGGATCCGAAGGGGTGAACAGTTGACCCGTCAATCTTTGGCGAAAAGCTTCTATTTCAGCTCCAGAAGGACACTGGGCTGGGTTCCTCCTGCAAACCACATATTCTGCTAATTGCACAATTACCAGTGCGCTGATCAACAAGCTGGTAGCTGGCTTCATCCTAACAATTCACAGAAGTCCCTGAATTGACTTCTTCTGTAACCTTTCGGAGGCCTTTATATATAAATATTTATATCTTATCTGTGTAAAAGTATCACATGAATGTTAGTTTCGAAAATCAGTTCTTTTTTTTTTTTCATTGCATCTAATGAGAAATTATCACCTGCTGAATCATAATTGCACCACAAGATTGCAAACTGATTAACATTTCACTTAATCACTTAATCAGATATTGATTTAATATGCCCTATATAAAACATGTGCATTAATATTATACAATTTTACATTTCTGTTAGCCAATCATAAGCTAGTATTTCACCTTCATAAGTCCTTCATTTTTGTTGTTCACTTATTCTCCCATGCATGTTTACAGATTTCAGTGTTCGTCTCATCCTATAAGCTGGTTATTCACCATACCATGACAACAGCAACAGGGGTGGACTGGCGGCATCTCGGGCCAGTGGTAAAAGAAGTCAAAAAGTATTTATTTTAATTACTGCGTCCCTGCTGTCAGCGTTATTTGATATTGGGAAAGAAAAGTAACAGGCCTAATATGGCAAATAGTTTAATATTAGGCTGGGGGCCCCCGCATGAGATGGTGCAGTCCTTTTCAGTTGGTGTGGTTGCAACACAATCTGAACCTTACAGTAAAATTTTGCCGTTTTCTTAAATTTTTATTTTTTGACATATTGCATGGGCCCGTCCGTGGCAGCTGCCTCTTTGCCAGATAGACCAGTCTGCCTCAGATCGGCAATGTGTGTTTATAACAGCTCGGGCTTCTCAGTTACTTTTTCATTTTTGCTTGCTGCGTATGAATTTTGGTAGATGTTTCGTGCCACACAGCACTCAGAAATAGGTCAAGGGATTAGCTATCATGCACCAAGAGGACGCCAGCTTACAGTGACTATAGGGGTCAAAATTTGATAAGTCTGAAATTCTTGTCTCCAATGTTTAACGATAATTCATGATGGCAGGAAGACCAATAGAGGACCTCTTGTTGTCAATTATCATAGACAAGGATATTAGCAAAACTTACAACACAAAAAATATGTGGCAGAATATTTTTATCCCATTCAGAAATAGCATTGAAATGACCAACCCCCCTTAAAATGGCCTGTCTCCACCAACCCTTTCTTTGAAAGATCGCATCACAAAAACTAGTACAGGATTCTGATTCAATTAAACTCTTCCATACATGGAGACTTGACTGTCAGTCTTCTAAAATCTGGTCACCAATAGCTGAAATAATATTCTGTATAAGAGCAGGAGGTTGTTGTGTCAATGTCTCCAATATTGCGTCATAAGCATCACGCCGGATTTGTTTCTTAATAAAAAATAAAGGGACACACATTCTGCGAGAAAACCTTGTGTCTGATGTTGTCTGAGAACCCAAGAAAATAACTGAACTATCTGTAGCTCTGTATCATTTATGTAAACCAAAATATTGGAGTATTTCTGTCGGCATGTCAGTTGTCCTATCTAAATTTGTCATTAGCAAATGCCTTGCTACTCTATTTTGACTGCAAATTTCTGGACCAAAATCACTGTGAACATGTTTCTGGTGTTCATAAGGTCATTGCATGCACATATTGCCCGACTGCCAGTTCTGCACTGGTCCCTACAAAGATTTTTACTGTAATTATCATTAGCATCATGCTGTCATTAGCATCATGTCAAAAATGGCTTATTGCCTTTATCTCACTAAAATTTTGTTGCAGGTGACCAGAATTGAAATCAGTTGAATATATATTATCAATAAATGTTTCAACAGACTATTACATAACATTTTTGCATTTTCCTTGCATCTGACGTGCTTAGTATGAAGTTTGATTCTTCTCTGAAACTACTGACCAAAAATGGGGTGCCAGCAACATTTTACCATTGTCTTACATCTGAAATATGGTTTAGCAAAGACATTGGGCACTGGAGGGAGAAGTGGAGATCATCTTTATTATTCAGAATCCAAACTATTGATGAAAAGAGTACT
This sequence comes from Platynereis dumerilii, assembly GCA_026936325.1. Classification (NCBI taxonomy): domain Eukaryota; kingdom Metazoa; phylum Annelida; class Polychaeta; order Phyllodocida; family Nereididae; genus Platynereis; species Platynereis dumerilii. The sequence goes on from JAPTHN010000013.1 coordinate 32,574,007, forward strand.
TTTGTTTTTGTAAATTTCTGGTTCAAGGATTTGTTCTATCTCAATAACTATTGGTCATAGAGGCCTGAAGTATAGCTCACTGTGTGCAGAATAGCCCCTTTCCTATTTGTTGGTAATACATTATTCAGCTCTAAATGGCACGGATTTCAAGTTATAGGCATGATGGTAGTGACACACATATTTGGTATTTTAATTGATCAAAATGCAGTTTCTCAAAAATAATTGCCATTAGAGACCTGGAACTTGCCCAAAATGTGCCAGCCACTTGCCTTATCATTGACAATAGATTGTTTAGCCCCAAATGGTCAGGATTTTTTAGTTAGAAGTGTGATTTTAATGACAGTCGAAAAACATTTCAGCTATGTTTATCACCTCAGTACAGATCAGCAGGGCATTGGGACCCTTGGACATGAAAACGCAGTGATAGCTGATAGTTTGACCTACCCAACGCAAACTTTAAAATGCATTTCTGTAGCGAAAAATTTTCGAAATTTTTTCAGCTGGAATTTCGAGGTTTTCAAATTTTGACCCATAGACATTAGCAGATAAAGTACAACAAATAGGGTGAAGCAATAAAATGAATTTATGATATCTACATTAAAGACTGTATGCATAGTGCCAACACAGTGTGTTATGCAGGGTGCAAAGCCTCAATCACACACTAAAAAAATTCAGACAAAATTGGTTTTTTAGATTCAAAATGGTTTTTTGAAAAACCAAATTTCAATGCCAAAAACCAACATGGATTTTTTTTAAAAATCCATGTTGGTTTTGCATTGAAATTTGGTTTTTCAAAACACCATTTTGAATCTAAAAAACCAATTTTGTCCCGGCATTTTTTAGAGTGCATACATCCTTCTGTTTCTTTTCTTAGTCATGTCAGTCATCTTTTGCAGAAAAATATCTTTGAAATATATCGACTTCAATTGCGACTCTTTTCAGTACTGTTTTTCATCACAAGTGCATGTAAATATCTTCACAAAAATACAAATGAGCGATACTGTATTTGTGGTCAGTTAGTGATAAGAAGTAATTTTATCTTGAGTGTAAGATATTGAAAGGGCAAGGTGTCCCATAAAATGTGAAAGTGAGAAATTAATTTGGGGCCGACCAAACAATACAACGCCAAACAACAGAAAACATGAATTGTTTCTGTACATGGTGACCCTCCATCAGCGACCAAATGGTCATCGGAGGGTCTCCTAAATAAAGTGTTCTTCATTGTCATTGTCATTATGGATTTTATCCCCGGGACAAACTCTTTTTTTCACTTGTGAAGCATCAACGAACAATTTGTTTGCATGCGGACGAATGACAAACTTTCTTTTTGCAATTTTAACATTATGGTACCCTAGCTACAGGGAGTGCAAACTTTTTAACCTTCAGCGAACTCGTTCGCAGAAGGTATTGTTATCACTTGGGTAAAATGATGTCAGTCCACCAGAGGGGATAGATCGTTTCCAGGCCAGCACTCCTTTATTGAATGTGCATGGATGAAATTGTGGACACATGTAGCCTGTATGGTTAAGTTGGGCCTTTTGATAGTCTAGCTAATGGATAGATATTCCATACTTTTTGAAATAATTAAGAAAATATATAAATAATTTTTGTTCGTTTCTGGGCCAAGACTCAGTAACTCTTCCAAGTGCATGGATGAAATTTGGTAAAAATTTGGCCTATACAGTGTAGCTGTGCCTTTTGATGGTCTCATTGATAAATATTCTATACTTTTCAAAAAAATGAGAAATAATTAAATATTTTTGTTTTTTGTTTTCGGGCTAAGAGTCTGTCACTGTTGCATGCACCTGGATAAAGTTTGGTACACACATGGCATATATGGTCTACTTGTTCCTTTTTATGGTCTTAGTAGGGTGGCTTACGGTCAATATTGAATCATACCGTTACCGGGTGGATAAAAGCATGAAACTTGGCATGTGGCTTCTCAACAACCCTAAGAACGATTTTGGGGTGGGAGCCCAAAAATCGGAGTTAATTTAATGGGTCAAATTCAAGATGGCGTCCAAGATGGCCGCCAAAAACGATTTTGCTCATGGATTGGCCAATAATAATGCTATGTGCTTGTGCAATACATCATTTCCTAGGTTTTTATAGCCAAGGAATCCAAAAATGATGGTCCCAAATTGATTTGATGACATTTTGATAGGGGTATATGACATAAGCAACAAAGAATATGAAAGATTTCAGTCAAAACACTTTTATGAAGCTGGGAAACACAAAACAGAATTAGATTATTAATAAACAGTTCAACAAAAATAAGTCCCCCTTTGGATAAACTTGAATATCACAAAGATTCCTTCGCTGATATTTATGACAGTTGGCTAAATTATAGCCCCATATATCGACTTTACAAGTGTGTATTTATAGCTCAGTGGCATTATTCCTGAGTGAGGCAGCAGCCTTCGAGTGAGCCTACCCCTGTTTTCAAAAATCCATGGCTTTTCCAATGGATATGAACTATTTCACCATGCTAGGGAGCCACCAGCTTGATAAACCTCATCATGTTTCTGGATAAAATTTGTTTCTCAATCGTGTTTAGAAGATAACTAAGGACTTCTTTTGTGACAGTTTTACAGTTTAGGTTCCTTGGATGCAATAACAAGTAATCTGAGTGGAGTTTAAACACCTTTGGTAAATTTTTTTTTGGAAAAACCAAGACTAAGGATTTTTGAAAAGAGGGGTACGTGCACTCGGGGTCTGCTGGCGCAGACAAAAATTTAGCAATGAAGCTACAAATACAAACGCAGACTGTCAATATGCAGGCCTATAAACTGGCCAACTTTCACCAAAATCGGAGAAGAGGTCTTTGAGATATTCACGTTTTCATAAAGGCGGACTTATTTTTGTTGAACTGTTTAGAAATCTTCCCCACTCTACATTTGAAGTCTTTTTTTAAGTTTCTATATAAAATGGGCAATGGATCACAAGTTTTATAATGTCAAAAGTTTGTTTAGCATACTGGTACTTTCACAACACATGAAGATTCGCTAATTAACTTATGAACATTTGTAGTTTGAGCAAATTCCTTTAAAGCTACAGTTCACCAGCATCTGGCATACTTCAGCAACACACTAGCTGCTTTTGGTTTTCCATTTTCCTCCATGCAAAGTCGGTCAGACATTTTAGACTGATCAGAGGGAGACCCAATTCCACCCTGGGAGACCATGTGATGAATACGCCACAAAAGTAAATTATGAATGTCAAATAATAATGACATTATGATGCAACTGTTCAATGGTTCAGTAAAGATAAATAAATCAAAAAAAGAATTGTGCTTTCTCACATATGAAAGTGCTTGAGTTCAACAGAGAAACTTTCTGAATCCTTTCTTATTCAATGGCATAACCCCAGGCATTCTAAACAAAAGTCTTTCATAAATGTAAGAGAGACTAAGCTGAACATATAAGGTCTAGTCCATAACGATCTAGGTTTCAAAATAACTTAACAGTTATCAACATTGAATTTTTATTAACCTGCTTTTAATATGTCATTTTATTCAACTGATTTTATATGTGTGTTAATTGTAGATTTAATTTTTGTCACACTCACGTATGCATGTCCAAATGATGGATTAGTATCAAAAATTCAGACTCAATTGAGCATCATTGCTGGCTGACTTAGCAGAGGATAGCTTCTCAGCATCTTTCTTTTGTCTCTTGTCCCTTTTGACAGTATTTTGGCTTGTCAATTGTCTTAGATCATTCCTGCTTCTCTGTGTTATCTGCAGAAGAAAGCCATAGCACAACTTGTATGGGTGATCAACAGTCACTTTTGAAGCATATTTCAGCCAGTACAAAAACTGTCCAGTCTTATTCTCAGGGACGTCACTAGGATTTTTTCAGGAGCGAAGCAAAATGAGGCTGGGGGTCTGGAGGCCGCCTTAGGCCCCAAGGAGCCAATTTTAACCAGATGGCCTGAGATGTATTTCAAGTTATTCTGGGCAAACTGCAACACTTATTCTGCCACAGAATGCGAGACGTGGCATAGTCACCCATAAATCATCATGAAAATGTGATTAAAAACATGAAGAAATGACATTATGTCAACTCTAACACTGATATTCCACACCAAATCTACGGACACACAACATAATACAGCAGATCTCAGCAATAGTATGTTTTCTCTCTGCTGCCACCCTGTATAATGTCTTAATTATCCTGCTCTTTAATTCTTTGTCCAGATAGCTTTGTATAATTGTTTTGCCCTGTGGTCCATGTCTTGCTGCTCTCCTTCCAGTAAACTCTCCCTCTGCCTCCTACTTGCTGTAGGGCCTATTCCTCCTTTCTGCCTCTTCCAGCTCTTGCTTCCTTCCTGATATATCCTCTATTCTCCCTCTCTGCCTCTTACCTGGCTTTTGCTTCCTTCCTCTCAATCTCCTCCCTTTCTGCTTCCTCCCTATCTCTTGCCTCCACCAAACAAGGTTACTTTTGCCTCCAAATTCCAATATCTCTCACCTTCTTGCTTTCTCAGCCTCCTCCAGCTCTAGTTACTACTCTTCCCTCTCTCGTTCTGTGTCTCTATCTCCTCCTTTACTGCTTTCTCTCTAACACCTAGCTCTAGTATAGTCGCCTTCTTGATATAACTTGTGTCTCATCCTTGTGTGCCTCATATCAATGGCTCTTGTTACTTCTTGTCTATGCATTCCCCCTGATTGCTTCTGGACCCGTTCATTCTTGTTATTGCCTCATTCCAACAGCTGCTCTATCCCCCCTCTCTCAGTCTGCCTGCCTCCCCCCCCTCTTATGCCTCCTCTTAAACTGCCCGCTCTCCTGCTCTTACCTCTCCCATACAAAGTAACTCTTCTATCCTACAATAGCTTTTGCTTCCTCTTTCTCTGCCTCCTCTTTTTCTATTGACTCCTTTCTGTTTCTTGACCTCTGGTCCTTGTCTCCACCATGATATAAACTGTTCTTTCCGGGGGGGGGACGCTTTACTCCCTGCCTCCTTTTGAAAGCTTCCACATTCTTCATCTCTTTAGTTAGCTCTCTCTGTTTCTCTGTGCCTCCTTCCTACTCTGCTAAAATCTCTCTACTTCCTCTCAAGCTCAAGTGTCCTTGCCTTCTCCATCTCTGCTGACCTCTCTCTCTCAGATCCTCCTCTCTGCATTATCCCTTTCTGTCTATCACTATGAGGGTAAAAAATAACAAGGCCGTAACCACATAAATATTTTTGCAGGATTATAAGTGTCTACTCACATAACTTTGCATCTCAGAGCTCTTGGTTGAGTATTAATTGTTTTATTGAGCAAAGAATATAGTTTTGACAAAAACAATAATTGACCAATTAAGCTGACATTTTCTGGAAGGTCTTCCTTCAACACATACAACAACACCTATGTTTTGAGCCAATTCGCAGAAAGGTTGATTGAAAATATCCAGAAGTCTGATGATGTGGCAGAATGACTAGCAAGTAAAAACAGAGGTAAAACAATATAGTGCACAACTATTATTTCAAATACAAGAACACAATTTCCACACATGCATAGTTGCATACATCACATACTGTTTAGGTTATTCAGTCTCAAAGGGAGCAGATGAGGGACATTGAGGGTGAAGCTTACATTAACAGGAAAGTGGAATGATCTTATTCAAATATACCAAGAATCTCACTCATTTCATCTTAGTGGTTTCAATGGAAAAGTTAAAATCAAAATTGTGTTCATAACACTGAACAGCCCAAGTTCAGATGATTTACAAACTCCCACAATGGCATTTAATGTATTGACTACATTATACACATATGAAATAAATTCAGTAGGCTAACAAGTTTGAAGGTCTTGCATTTCACAGGGTGATTTTTATTCATAAAATTATTGGCGCTAAAATTACAACAAATGCATGACACGCATCAAATGCATATGTCTACATTTACTCTACAAGACTACAACTCAAGTCAGTTCCAGTAATATTTAGTGTAATTATCTCTTTACCTTTGCTGGTATCTCTTGCCTTTCTCATCATTGTATAGAATTGATAAATTATATGACAGGAGACAAATCATGTGACAGAATATTTTCAAGGTTTTGTCACAAAAAAAGATGAAGATCACACCATATATGTCATCCACGGGTGATCTAAGTATCTGACACTTATTCTGATATGTTAAATAGATTCTGTGACCCCAAAAACCTAGGTATAGAATCAAACAGCATGCTTCTAGGTTGATTAGTTCCCGAGATATAAGCTATTTTCTTTTTTGGCGGCCATCTTGGACGCCATCTTTGATTTGACCCGTTTAATTAACTCCGATTTTCGGGCTCCCATCCCAATTTTGACAAGAAGGTCCAAAGCAATCATTATGCCAAGTTTCATGCTTTTATCCGCCCGGTAACGGTAATTTACCTAAGCCACCACACTATCTGGCTGATAGGCCTACATATTCTATACTTTTTCCTTTTTGTTATATTGTAAAA